>LPNX010730614.1:967301-1007106 GCA_001517045.1 Pseudotsuga menziesii | reverse complement strand
GGGGGGGGGGGGTGTTTAAATTGTATCACAAAATATCGAAAATATATTGGTTGGTGGTAAGAATAGACCCCCACACTAACTTATTCCTTAATAATTTGGAAAGGAAGGGTATTGTTTGTGATATGTAACATGTTGAAGTAAAATGAACTTGGATTTACTAATTATATTTGTCGATTTTCATCTCACGTCCTTTAATTTTCTATCTCCTTTAATACACACACACACATATATACTCTATTTAATTTACTTATACATTGATTGAGTTTGTTTGGTTCCTATATGCTATTTGAATGTTAGAATTTTATCATTCAAGCTAGCATTATGTTAGGATCTTTAACTGAGAGAATAACAAGTACAACAATCAAACACAAGAGACAATGAAAACAATGTTTTTCCTCAGGGAAACCATAAATGGAGAAAACCCTGCAACTTCCTCAGAGATAGAATCAACACCAAAGTAAAACCCCAAAACAGTAAGATGATCTCTCGATGGCAGTAGCCTCTTTCTCTCTAGCCCCAACAACTTCTTCTCCCTCAGCTATGCGCTACAACTGAGTGTGAGTGAGTGTGTGATAAATAGAGAGGCTCACTCTCTAGTTATACTAATTCCCGACTTAACTATAACTCACTAGGGATGACTTCACTAGGAGATTCTAATAACCCTAGGGCCCCGGAACTGTGGGGACTTTAACCCTTGATCAATAGGAGGGTTACCCACAATGACTTGGCATGACTTGTTTTCATTATAGAAATTCTCAATCAGAACATTGGGACATGACATGACTCAATTACATTACAAACACTTCCCGAAATAAACATCAGAGTACAATACATAAGATATACAAGTGAATACATTCTGAAGTTACAATTACATCAACAATCCCTCTTAACTAGGAAGGTATTCTCTCGACACAATTTATCAGCACAAGTCTTCTTCTCTGTATCATCTGGATCATCATCACTGGATCTAGATCATCACTGGATCTATATCATCTCTATTGGATCTATATCATCTCTGTTGGATCGACATCATTGGATCTGGATCATCACTCGATATGGATCATCATCAATGGATCTGGATCATCACTCGATTTGGATCATCACTGGGTTAACATCACTGGTGCATTCTCATGATTCTTCTCGTCACAAGAAGTTCTACAGAGCTATCCCTTTTTCATGCTGGGTGTAGGCCTAGCCTCCATGTAGGTCTTATTCAGCGCTTATATCTGACCCTAAGTGAGAATGGCCTGCCCAACACTTACATCTGACCTTGACTTGTTAGAAAGGCACGCCTAGCACTCACATCTGACCATGAGAGGCACATCCACCATCATGTTAGAATGCCCCAGCCCTCACATCTGACCATGGAAGGAACTTAATCCTCTCACCATGTTAGAATGGCCCAGCCCTTACATCTGACCATGGAAGGAACTTAATCCTCTCACCATGTCAGAATGGCACAACCCTTACATATGACCTTAACTTGTTAGAATGGCACAACCCTTACATCTGACCTTGACTCGTCAGAATGGCACAGCCCTTACATCTAACCTTGACTCATCAGAAAGGCTCTTAGTCCTAGACTGAGGATCCCTAGTGACTGACCATGTGCCTCCATTCAAAGAATGGCAACAACCCTTATATCTGATCAAGTGGGAACATATCCCTCAATCACATCAGAATGGCCCTGCACTTATATATGATCATGTGAGACTACATCTCATAGTCATATTAGAATGGCCCTCGGTCCTAGACTGAGTATTCTTGGTAACTGACCAGGTACCTCCATTCAGAGAATGGAAATAACCCTTATATATGATCATGTAGGAACCAATCCTACAGTCATATCAGAATGGCTCATCACTCATATCTGACATGGAAGGAACCAATCCTCTCACCATGACAGAATGGCTCAACCCTTACATCTGACCATGGAAGGAACTTAATCCTCTCACCATGTCAGAATGGCTCACTGACTCATCACTTCCCTTTGGAGGGAACCTCGATCTGGAGAACACCAAGCTTCTCCCTGAAGTACTCAAACTTCACTCTAGCCAATGATCTTTGTCAACACATCAACTATCTATTCGTTTGTCACAACATACTGGAGCTTCACTGCTCCTCTCTGCACCATATCCCTAATATAGTGATACTTGATCTTGATATGCTTCGACTTGTCATGGAACACTGGGTTCTCCGAAAATTTCACACAACTTTGGTTGTCGCAATATATACAAGTAGCATCTAACTGGAGATCAAATAAATTAGACAGTAGCTTCCTCAGCCATACTGCCTCACAACTAGCTGAATAGGTTGCAACATACTCTGCTTCAGCTGTACTCAGTGCCACACAGGATTGCTTCCTGCTAAACCAAGAGATCACACCTGATCCAATACTGAAGCAACACCCTAAAGTGCTCTTCTTATCGATGGCACTGCCTGCCCAATCTGAATCAACATAACCCTCCAGGTTAATCTTCTGACTTGCCTCATACTTGAGCCCATAATCAACTGTACCCTTCAGGTACCTCAGAATATGCTTTGCATCAATCAAGTGAACATGTCTCAGATCTATCAGAAACTGGCTCAAGGTGTTCACAACAAAGCAAATATCTGGTCTCGTGTTCGTCAGGTACATCAAGGACCCAATCATCTGACGATACATCGTAGCATCAACCGCTTCTGATGAAGCATCACTCAATAGCTTTAGGTTTTATGCTATAGGTGTGCTCATGGCCTTGCAGTCCATCATCTCGAATCTCTTTAGGATCTCTACCGTATATTTCCCTTGTCCCAGGGAAATTCCATCTGCATTTTTCCACACCTCCATGCCTAGAAAATAATGCATCATACCCAAGTTCTTCATTTCGAACTCGCCAGTAAGCTTCCTCTTCGTATCAGCAATCAACCCATCCATACCTGTTACAAACAGATCATCTACATATAGTAGGAGCATCACTGGGTTGCCATCTTCAACCTTGTAGTAAAGGTTGGAATCTGCTTTACTCTTGGTAAAGCCCAAACTGGATAGAAAGCTGTCAATTCTGCCGTACCATGTCCTGGGTGCCTGTTTCAAACCATACAGGGATTTCTTCAATATACACACATGAGATTCCCTGTCATGTGTCTCAAAACCGAGTGGCTGCTCCACATACACTTCCTCTTCCACTACACCATTCAAGAAAGCAGTCTTGACATCCATCTGGTGTATCTTCCATTTCATCACTGCAGCCAGAGCAAGTACTCATCTGATGGAAGTGTATCTGGCTACATGTGCAAAAGTTTGTTCATAATCTATTCCTTCTTTCTGGGAGAAGCCATGAGCCACAGATCTTGCTTTATATTTTTCTATGCTACCGTCTGCAACATGCTTGATCTTGTAGATCCATTTGGAAGTTACAACCGACTTCCCTTCTGGTCTTGGGACAACATCCCAAACATCATTCTTCATGATCGATTGATACTCTTCGCTCATAGCATCCTTCCATTCTTTCCTTTCTGCCGCTTCTTCATAGTTGGAAGGTTCTTTATTGATGAAATCACATAATAATGCTACATACCCGGAGCAGTACCTGGTCCTCTTTCTTTCTTTGTGATTCTCTTCTGGAGCCCCATATCTTTCTGCACCTTGGATAGCTTCTCATACCCAAGCAGGTTTCCTCTTATGAGGATTCTTCTCCTGAGGTGGATCTATAGGTTCTTGAGGTTCTACAAATTCTTGATCTTCTTCTTGAATTTCTTCGTTCATGGTTGTGTCATTAGTTCTGGGTGCTTCTGTTTCTTTAGTTTCTTCAGCATGCCTCTTTCTGGATTTGTTGTAAGCTGAGTCTTCGTCAAATGTCACATCCCTGCTGTTGTCGATCTTCTTGAATCCTGGGAAGTATATTCTGTAAGCCTTCGAGCTTTCAGAGTATCCCACAAATATACCTTTCTTTCCTGAAGGATCTAACTTTTTCCTCTTTTCTTTTGGAATTTGTATGTACACTGGACAGCCGGATATTCTGATATGGCTGACTTCTAGTTTCTTACTGGAAAAGACTTCTTCAGGTGTCTTCTTCTCAAGTACTCTGTGTGGAGTACGGTTTTGTACATACACCGCTATTCTGGCAGCTTCTGCCCATAGATGCATGGGAAGATCTTTGATCATGAAGCATAGCCCTTGCTGCTTCCATGATCATTCTATTCTTCCTTTCTGCAACCCCATTATGTTGTGGATTATATGGAGTGGTTAACTCCCTCTTAATCCCTGAATCTTTGCATAACTCTTTGAATTCATTTGATGTGAATTCTTTGCCATTATCTGATAAAAAAATATTGATCTTCTTCTCAGTGTGGTTCTCAATCAAGGCTTTGAATTCCTTGAACTTGCTGAATACTTCATCTTTGTTCTTCATGAAGTAAATCCATGTCTTCCTAGAAAAGTCATCAATGAAAGAAACATAGTATACATACCCGCTTAATGAACTTGATGACATTGGACCGCATACATTGGAGTGAATGATTTCCAAGATTCCTTTTACCTTGCTCTCGCTACTTGGAAATGTCTTCTTTGTATTCTTTCCTTTTGCACATCCTTTACAGATTCCATCATGTTTTGCCTGAATTTCTGGAAGACCTTCAACAACTTTGCTTGCAAGTGGTAGTGCTATGTAGTGCACATGTGCAATCATTCTATGCCAAAGTTCATTTTTCTCTACTATGTCATGGACCAAAACTTGTTCTAAATGGCCCTTCAATTTGTATAGGCCTCCCTCTTGTTCCCTAATCACTACTGCATCATCAAAAGTCTTTCCTTTTGGCCACATGAGAACTTGGCCATCTACAAATGCAACCCTCATTCCTTTTTCATCTAATGCATATATGGAGAGGAGGTTCTTCTTAATTCCTGGTACAAACAATACATCCTCCATCTTCATAGACTTTCCAGAGTCTAGCTTATAGGAGGATTCCCCACTACCTTTTATTGGATACTGGTAGTCATCTCCAAGTTTCACCTTGTGGGGTGATTCATGTTCTGATAGTCTCACAAAAGACTCTTTGAATCTTGTCATATGTTTGGAGGCCCCATTGTCTATAAGTCAATCATTGCTTCCATGTGTAATGTTTCCCGTGAGAGCGAAAATAAAAGCATATTCTTCATCACTTGAAGAATCATCACTTTCTTGCTTGTTTCTCTTTGTGGAAGGTTCATAATCTTCTACAGCATGAGCATGATGTCTTCTCTTGTTGTTTTTCTTCTTGTGAGAGTTTATTTTGTTTCTAGGACAATATTTGGCATAGTGTCCTATTTCATGACAAGTATAACATTTGAGTTGAGTTTTCTTGTAGGAAGAGTTCTTACCTTTAGAATGATGATGGTGATGATGGTCCCTTCTGGTTTTCTTGGATTGAATTGTGAGAGCTTGATCTTCATTTCCCATATTTTTTTCTCGAACTGCTATCCGAGCTTCTTCTTGTGAGCATTCTTCCCATAGTTTGCTAAACTTGACTAACTTTTTTCTGTCACAGATCCCTTGAATGAAAGAGTCCCATGTCCTAGGGAGACCATTCAAGGTGGTCATTACAATCTCTGAATTCTCCACTTATTCATCCATTGCTTCAAGTTCTTCTTTGATCTGGGATACCCTTGTGAAGTAAGATTGTATGGTCTCCACATTCTGAATCTTCACATTCTTCCAATGGTTCCTCAAAGTCATCTTCTGGTTTATGTTCTTTCCTTCAAACAGTTTGGTTAGGGCATCAAACATAGATTTAGGTGTCTTTAGGGAGGACACCTGTGGTATGAGGTGATCCTTGATTGAATCAGCAATAATCCTTTTAGCCATAACCAACTTCTTCTTGTGTAAGGGCTTAGCCTCATCTCTCTCTAGAAATGGAACCTCCTCATTGATGTAGGAGTCCAACTCATTTTCTTCCAGGACCAGGGAGATCCTATACTTCCAAGCTTGGAAGTTATCAACTCCCTCAAGATTTTCATCAAGCTTGGTATGATGAGAAATCTTAACTGAGAAACTCAAATGGAAATACAAAATATTTAGATCTTACCAGGTCAAGATGTTAATGACTAGATCTGAAGCTGAATTTCTGCAGTGTTGGTTTAGGAGCAGATTAGGGTTTGACTTTCCCAGAGTTCTGTCCAACCAAATGCTTTGATATTGATCTCTAAACTTTGATTTTGAGGAGGAGATCAATCCAGGCCTGGGCTCACTGAAAAATTCCACTTCTGTGGAAAGCCCTAATTTTCGGCAGTAGTGTCGGGTCAAAAACTGAAAATGCTCAGAATCAGATTATGCTTCGACAGAAAGATGCGCCCTAGGGAGGAGAGTCAGTCCAACCTTCTTTTTCTGAAAATATGTGGAGAGAGATCCAAAAAGTAGGAAGCCCTAGTTTCCATAGCTGCATAGTGTCTTCTTCTTAGGTTAGCTCTGATACCATGTTAGAAATTTATCATTCAAGCTAGCATTATGTTAGGATCTTTAACTGAGAGAATAACAAGTACAACAATCAAACACAAGAGACAATGAACACAATGTTTTTCCCTGGGGAAACCATAAATGGAGAAAACCCCACAACTTCCTCAGAGATAGAATCAACAGCAAAGTAAAACCCCAAAGCAGTAAGATGATCTCCCGACAGCAGTAGCCTCTTTCTTTCTAGCCCCAACAACTTCTTCTCCCTCAGCTATGCGCTACAACTGAGTGTGAGTGAGTGTGTGAGAAATAGAGAGGCTCACTCTCTATTTATACTAATTCCCGACTTGACAATAACTCACTAGGGTCGACTTCACTAGGAGAGTCTAATAACCCTAGGGCCCCAGAACTGCGGGGGCTTTAACCCTTGATCAATAGGAGGGTTACCCACAATGACTTGACATGACTTGTTTACATTATAGGAACTCCCGATCGGAACATCGGGGCATGACATGACTCAATTACATTACAAACACTTCCCGGAATAAACATCGGGGTACAATACATAAGATATACAAGTGAATACATTCCAAAGTTACAATTACATCAACATAAACTATCACATGGTAATATCCTATTCGAAAAATTGTTTAAGCATTGTGATCCCATGTGCTTGTGAGAAATCATGGTTCCTATCTTGGGAGAGCATAACCGTTGGGGGGGATTTAAATTTTATCACAAAATATCGAAAATATATTGGTTGGTGCTAAGAATAGACCACCACACTAACTTATTCCTTAATAATTTGGAAATGAGGGGTATTGTTTGTGATATGTAACATGTCGAAGTAAAGTCAACTTGGATTTACTAATTATAGTTGTCAATTTTCATGTCACGTCCTTTAATTTTCTATCTCCTTTAATACACACACACACACACACACACATACTCTATTTAATTTACTTATACATTGATTGAGTTTGTTTGGTTCCTATATGCTATTAGAATGTCAAAGAAATATATTTGGGAAGAAAATAATAAGAGGTATGTTGAGTTTAAGGCCACATTGGAGGAGAAGGGCGACGGAAAGTGATATTGTCGTTGAAATGATTGCAGGGTTTTGAGAACGAGAATGATTTTAAGAACAAGTGCTGAGAAACATTGTAAGGACAAGGGGCATGCTGAAGGGGGGTTTGAATATCGTCCCCTGGTAAGACGTTATTCATTAGATAATGTACTGCTTGTAATAGTATTGTTCATGTATTCACAAAATGTTTTATCATTTAAAATTTATGTGTTGTATATTATACACTAATGTTATTACATTGTTTGTAATTATAAAGACAATGCCCCCTAAATGTTGACCGCTAGAGAGCTATTTGCCACATAATATAGTAGAAATTCTATTTTACAAGGTGATGAACATGGATATCATAATATTGAAGACGAAGTTCTTAATGATCCTATGGATGAAGATGATGTTATTGATACAAATGACGAAGATGAGATAAATAAATTGATCCAAGACTTATTTTCTCCATTGGATTAGGACAACCTCCATGATATCATGATGTTCCTCTACTCGAGAAGTCCCAAGAACCTCTTTATGAAGGCTCAACAAAGAATCTTCTATATATTATATTGTTGTTGGTGAACTATTGAAAGTTTTGAATGGGTTGTCAAACACTTGTTTCACACAGATCCTAAGGTATGTAATGTATTAATTGCATCTTCACATGGCATATTGAAAATTTCACTCTTTTCCTCTATTTTTAGTGTTAATTAATTCATAAATTAGGGATAAGCAATATTTATGTTTTATAATGTTTACATTTCATATTTGTCAATGTTGCAGACTGTTGGGTGAATTTCTATTACCACCATCAAATAATTTACCACGCACATGTTGAAAGGTATTCTTGATTATGAAAGAAATTGGAATGGACTATCAAGCTATTGATGCATGTCCTAATGATCATATTATATATTATGGACAATATGCATCAGAAAACAAATTCCCACAATGTGAAATGAGTAGATATTGAAATGATCAAGTAACAAAAAATGTGCCTCACAAAATTCTTTGTTATATTCCCATAATTCCACGTTTCCAATGACTATTCAGGTGCCAAAGTATAGCACAGTTTATGGATTACCACGCAAAGAACAAAAGTGAAGATGGTGTTCTTTGCATGTGTGCAGATGGTTCTGCATTGTAGAACATAGAAGAAAAATGGCCAATTTTTAAATATTAACCTCATAATGTTAGACTTTCATTTGTAGCATATGGTTTCAATCCATTTAGAGAGCTTCGTTCTACTTACTTAGTGTAGCTTGTTTTCATCATAAACAATAACCTTCATCCTTGGATGTTGATAAAGAGAGAGCACACAATGTTGGCAATGATTATTCCAGGTATTTTTTGAAAGTAATTATATTATTTCATTGTTGCATGAGAACACCTTTTATATATTGGGAAACATAACTGAATAACATTGTATATTGTTGAATAAATTAGGTAAGTACCAAGTGAGAGATATGAATGTATATATTGATCCTGTTATCAAGGAGCTATTGAAGTTATGGGATGGCATCACTATGTATGACATCTCTAGACCAATAGGGCAGAAACAATCTAGTTCCATGGAATACTTGCATGGACAATTCATGATGCTCCTGTGTTAACAAATTTTTGTGGTATGTAAATTTCTGTTGCACTTTAAATTAATATGTTTTTAAGGTAAATATCATGCAAATTTATTCAAATTAATAATATGTTGATGCTTATAACATTAATATATATCTTGTAGGTCTTCAAACAAAGGGCAAATTTGCATGTCCAATCTGTGGTCCTAGGATAAAATATCGACGTTCAAGAAGTCTAAGAAAGGAGGTGTTTGATGAGTACAGACACTTCCTCCCTAAGAACCATAGGTATCGAACTATCGAGAAAACAAAATTCAATGGTAAAGAAGAGAATGGAAAGAAACCATGAAGAATGACACCTCACCTATGGAAGTTGGAATATAATAGACATCGTCATGGTATGCAAATTGTATATGTAGCATATAAATATGTAATGTTATGAATTTTATATTTTTATTGAATTTTATCTACCATGGGTGTCATGAATTATTGTTAATGTGTTTTCGTTTATATTTAATATTGATTGTCGTGAAGGAATGAATGGGATTCAACGAGGAATGAAGAGTTATCCCATACAATTCAGTAGGTTGCCTTACTATGAGAACCTACAAATATCTCATTTGTTCGATACATTGCATATCAGGAAGAATGTAACATAAATGATACAGGGAATCTTAGATGGAAGGAATAACAAAGATAAAATTGGAAAAAATTGTAGTGACATTGTAGAAGCCATTCACACATTGCAAAGTGTAATTAATTCCAATTTCAGAGAGGAGTATCAAAATATAATTAGTCTTCCATGGTTATTGACATAGCAACAAATCAATGATATAAAAGAGGTCATTTAGAAAATAAGGTTTCCGACTAGGTTTTCGTTGAACATACAAAATATCTGAACAAAAAATGGTGATTTTGGTGGTGTTAAAACTCATGACTGGCATACATTCATTAAGATAATTATTTACCTATATAATTTCCATTTAGTACATCTTTTTAGTAATTGTGGTCTCTTATTTGGAATTTAAATAAATAATGATCATTTTCTTTTTGTTACAGTGCGTTCTATCTCCATCTCTCTCAGATAGCTTTGACGACAACTTAAAACAAGTTATATATGATCTTGGTAAATACATGAGGTAAGTAACAATTTATATGCATGAAAATGTTTATTTACTTTGTTGCATAGCATATTAACATATTGAGTTTTACAGATTGGAATTTTATTATATATGCCTCAATCTTGTTGATCATTGTTATTTTCTTGCATCATTTGTAGGTGGCTTTCATCTAAAGAAATCCATAAAGAAGATATTAGGTATTGGAAGGGAGATATTCCTTGTCTAATGTGTGAAATGCAGAAGTATTTACCTCCAGGATATTTCAATGCACAAGAACACTATCTCATACACCAAGTTGAGGAGATTGAATTATGTGGGCCTGTAAACACAAGATCAATGTGGATTGTGGAAAGGCATTTGAATTCATTGAAGACTTTTGTTAGACAAAGAGCACTTCCTAAGGGTTCTATTGTGTAGGGCTATATGGTATATCAATCCATGGTGTACATTAGTCAGTATCTTCCAAATTTAGCAAAATATATCAATCTTCCTCACATTTGGCATGTCAACTCCATCAACAAATTTGAATGGGAGGTCTTGTTGGGGAAAGGTAGAATAAGGAAAGTGAAAGGTGATTAGATGCTGCATATTTAATTTATTATACAATTAATTTTTCAATTTCATATATATCTTACTCATGTAATTTTTATTATTCCATCAATATTGTAACATAAACTTAATCACTTTTATTGATAGCTAATTTACAATTCTTAATTGTTATTTTTCTGTATCGTTGGTCGCGTGTGGGATGCAGTACATTTATACATTGCAAACAATCTTGATTGGATGGAGGAATGGATAGAATGATTTATAGAATTCTATGGTACCTTGTCATGGGAAGGGGTGAGTAAATTGATTAAAATAGTGCATAGTCATCGAGAATAATATCTCGGTGAACTTACACAAAGGGAAATTGATTTAGCATGTGGTTTAAAATATAAGAAAGTATATTTTATACCCTGATCATTTTTTTCATTGTTTCCAATTATATAAATGTATTTCTTTTTTTATTTCGTCTTATATATTTATTTACTGAGTCAGGCATGATGCAATTGATACACCACAACGGTATGTGGTACAATTGTCATAAATTTTGCATTAAAAAGTTGGATGACAAGAATAAAACATTTGATTGTGGGATAACTGCAGTTTTTCAAGTCACTAATGTTTCCTCTAGAAGAGACAAGCATCTAGAAGTATTTGAAAATAGGTACTATGGTTATTTGGAAGATATAATTGAGTGTGACTTTAATTCATTTAAAATAGTTTTGTTTGAGGTCAAATGGTATAGGTTACAAATGAATGAACATGATCCTGAAAGAACTGTTATTGAGCATGCCAATGGATTTACAATGGTTAATACAAGGGCACTTGAACCACGTACAAAGCCTTATGTTCTTCCAAGCCAATGTGAGAATTATTTTACTCAGAGGTGCTAGGTAAAGCAGGTTGGTCATACATTGTTAGAAATGATCCAAGAGGAAGACCAGTCAAGTATAATCCAGTAGAGGAGGAAGACAATGTCAAAGAAGAAGGTGATGCAAATCAGGAGCAGTTGGTCGTCGTAGATGTGTCAGATGAAGAATCTGATCAAGAATTTGATCATCCAAATGACGCAGCAGATGATTTTGAACTCGGTGATGATATTGATGATGAATATATAACCGAAAATGACTTTGATGATGATGCTGATATGAGCGATCCTTTAAATTATAGTGATTCTGGATCAGATGATGATATAGATGAAGAAGTTGTTGATGATGAATAATATAAATAATAATAATAATAATCATCATCATCCTGTTTACACTCATTAGAATAATAACAACCATCATCATCATGTCATCCTCGTTAGAATATTAACAACCATCATCATCTTCATCTTTATGATCATCAATGGTATCATAATCGTCATCATCATCATCATCATCACCATCACCATAATCATCTTAATATTTAAGATCATCAATGGTATCATCATAATCATCATCATATTCATCGACATCCTAATCAACCTCATGCTCATCCTCAGCCTCATCATCGTCAATGTTATAATCATCATCATCATCATATTCATCTCCATGATCATCATCATGTTCATACTCATTAGAATAATCACAACCATCATCATCTTCATATTTATGATCATCAATGGCATCATCATCATCATCTTCTTCATCATCGTCATCATCGACATCATAATCAACCTCATCCTCAGCCTCAGCCTCATCATCGTCAATGTTATAATCATCATCATCAATGTTATCATCATCATCATATTCATCTCCATAATCATCATCATGTTCATACTCATTAGAATAATCACAACCATCATCATCTTCATTTTTATGATCATCAATGGCATCATCATCATCATCATCTTCATCATCTTCATCATCGAAATCCTAATCAACCTCATCCTCATCTTCAACCTCATCATCGTCATCAATGTTATCATTATCATCATCATGTTCATCTCCATAATCATCATCATGTTCATACTCATTAGAATAATCACAACCATCATCATCTTAAACTTTATGATCATCAATGGTATCATAATCATAATCATCATCATCATCATCACCATCACCATCATCATCTTCATATTTAAGATCATCAATGGTATCATCATCATCATCACCACCACCATCATCATCAACATCTTCATCATCATCATCATTGACGTCCTAATCAACCTCATCCTCATTCTCAACCTCATCATGGTCAATGTTATAATCATCATCGTCATCATCACCATCATGATCATCTTCATCTTTAAGATCATCAATGGTTTCTATGTTAGAAGACATTTTAAAAATAATAATAAGACAAGAACAATTTCGTGTTTAATATCCTATTTATCAAGGTTGTAATTAATTGAATTTTACACATTTTTAGGATTTAAAGATTTGTAAGAAATAAATTGTATTATACAATGAATTCATTCTAACCTTATTTCTTACCTATGCTTGTCTCAAGTCTGCTTGATAGTGGAATTTATTAAGCATCCTCTGTTTGTCAAACTTCGAAATGGTCACCATATTACACTCGTATGACAATTTTTTTTCAAGAATGGGTATATTGACAATGATGTTCTCTATGATGACGATGATGGACATAAGGACAATGATCATGATAATCTTGCTGACTACAGTGACAATGATAATTTTGTTGTCAACATCATGATCATCACTAACGATGATGATGATGTCGATGGTGTTGTTTATGACGTTGATGACCACGATGACAATGGCAATGGTGTTGTTTATGAAAAAAAAACCTTTAAATAAACAACAAACAATTAAACAAAATAATAAATATAAAATAATACATATAAATAATAAATAAAAATTAATAAAGAAAAAAAATTAATAAAACAACAAACAATTAAAACTATCCATCTTACCTTCCCCCTATCGCGACCTCCAAATTTTACATCTTCCACTTAACTCACCCACAAATTACGCCCGAGGTCGCAGAGTAGTTTCCGAGGTTGCAGAGAAGGGTTTTCAGTTACCTCAGCCACGAACTAGGCTCGAGGTCGTAGAGGAGGTTTTTCACTTACCTTACCCATGAACTAGGCTCGAGGTCGCAGAGGAGGTTTTTCACTTACCTCACCCACAAACTAGGCCCGAGGTCACAGAGGAGGTTCAAAGGTTATTAAGGAGGTTCCAAGGTTGCAGAGGAGCAATTTATTGTTCATTTAGCAAACCTCTTCCTTGACCCAACCAGAAAGCTAGGTTGTGAATGTGGAGAAACCCTTAAGCTGCACCAGACACAGATCAATTTATTGTTTGAAATAATTTTTATAGTCCGGGTTCTTCCTACAGGACGCTTTTTATTGGGTGGGTGTTGGGATTCAACTCAATTTTAATGGTATCCCATATTTGGGGTTTTTCTATCTTCAAGGCTGTCCAACCCCTTCATCTCCAAAATATACGCAGAGGGACATTGGAAGATTGAGATCGAGACCCATAAGAAAAGGTGAAGGTTAGTAAGGCATCAGGAAAATCATACGCTAAGATAGCTTCTAGTATATTATTTTCCCATAGAGATGTTTTCGGTAAGTCATCTACTTTCATTTAATCCATTAAATAGTTTTCTAGTTAGGGTTTTATTGATAGATACAGTCAATAAATTGCAGTGAGCATTTTAACAAGAACATAAAGGGATTATATATATATATATATATATATATGGAGAGAAAGTATTACAAGCTGAGCTCAACATACATATAGGACAATCTATCAAAATTAAGACTAATCTAGTCCCACCAAGAGTCTTTCAAGAGTCCAAAAAATAGGAAAACTCCATATCCTAGTCTACCTCTCTTATAGGGAAAAACCTTAATAAAATTCCTACACCAATTTAAGCAAAAACCATTTAACATAACAAAAAAGAAGAAGGATTGTTCAATCCTAGACCGGGGAACCTTGGAGATCCCTTGGTCAAGACTTAAAGGGTTTTGTATCTTGCATATCATAGGCCACTCAAACTTTGTGACCGAGGGTTAACATATCCAAAAATTTGTAGTGTCATCATATTGACATGCTAGAGACTTATCTTTACAAAGGTTGTTAGATCATCGCAGGTGGCATGATCCTCACACAAACTGAGGGTCTTTTGGTCCTAGTTGGAAGTATGGATGTATTTACTAGAAGTATGGATGTATTTACTCAACCTTAGAGTGGTAACAAGGGGATTTTATTATCCTTGGGGGTAAATATTGTATTGTCCTTGTTGGTCTGATCTGTACCCATTGCTTGTGTAGTCTTTATTCTCTTGAATAGATCAAACATGACCTTTTTCACAATTTTTCTTGAGCCTAGTAAAAGGTACAATTGTAAAAACATGATTTTATGTGAAAGGTCACCATAGGCATATAAAAGTCACCAATTTCATTCATGTAAAACATCATTCAACTATACATATATATAAGTTGTGTGATATGGGGAACTGGTATGTGTTTCTGAAACAGAAACGCTTTTGAAATGTAACCCCTCCAATATTTGGAAATAGGTATGAGTTGAAATCAAAACGTGCTTGAAATGTCATCCCTCAAAAATTTGGAAGCGGAGCATGATACGAGGAAATGCATACGAGTTTTTGAAACACAAACTTGCGGGAAATGTGACCCCTCAAAAAATTATAAACATGGAAATGTGATGTGTGTTAAAAATGAGTCAAACAAAATCAAAATAGGGAAAATTTAGAGAAGGGAACTTGTCATAGGAATTGCATTTTTGACTATACAAAATATGTTTCCCACACTAGAGATGTGTCTATACTTTCATAAAATCTTTTCCAGGCTGTACACACGCATTTCTGTACCAAAAGTGACATGTAGCACATCTATAGTTGGTGTTGGGGTTCAATGTTTATATTAGATTGATATGTTTTGGATGGAAGATACTATCAATGCAATTAGTAAAAGTATTTCTTTGCCACAAAAACATCATTCAAATAGCAAAAACAAACAATAGTTGGTATGCATGCAGTTTGTGAAATTAAGTGTGTTTTCTTTCCTCTTTCTACAGACTTCTAGGGAAAATTGGTTTTCATGATTTGGGATTCTACATATACAGAGTTGAGGACAGCGAGGGATTAGAATGTTATTTAGAGAAGTTGTAGCATTAGATTACATGTTATCTTTCCACCTTCAAGAGTCCAAAACAACTACCTCCACTGCATGGTATTGATCCTTTGGTAGTCCACCACTTTAAATTCCATTAATAATTTATCCTTGCTCTTGACTGCTTATGGGCAGCTCAAGTGTGATTTTTTTGTGTGTTGTTCAGTTAGATTATCCACACAGATCTATTAGTTTCATGACAGTATACAATCCCTTGGGACACACCCCTCCACACTAGGAAAGCACCAGTCCAAACAGAGAGGCATTTAATGGTGATAGGGCTTGATTTCCTATAATCATTAGGAAAATTATCTTGTGTATATTTGCATGATATTAATGGTCAAGCGTATCAATATTTTATGTTTTATTCTATTAGGAATCACCATCATCGTCACTCTCCTTGAGGGTCTTCTTTACCATTTTATCTTCACCATTTTTGAGGGTCTTCTCTAGTCCTGGCCCATGTATGCCGCTATGAGAAAGTTTCAATTGAATTCTACGCAACTAGCCTCAGTGAAATCCAAATATAACAAAAGAGCTATATAATATTCTTTGTAGATCAATCATCATTAGGAAGGACAATCTATTATTATTTCTATATCACTAGGACATTCCTCAGGTTCTTTCACCATCCATGTTCCAATCATCAATTACAAATCATCAAAGAGAAGAACGCTAAGACGTGGGAGAAGTACTATACAAATTTTTCCATCCATTATTTAAGTAACTAGGTTAGGGCGTATGAATAGGAGTCCTAGTATTATTACTTGCATTTTACATTGAGGACTAACTAACAGGTTGGGAACATCAAGTCTAATAAATCGAAAGGTTCGTCAACATCAAGAAGTATATAGAAACCATGCCACTCTGTGAACCTAAGTCAGAGGTAGGGATGAATGTCCTTAGTGATGCCAACATACATGCTTCGTAATGTGCACAAATAAGAAGAAAGTATGAAATTGTTGAACCTTATTTATCCTTTACAAGTGTAATCAAGCATAAAACAAGTTACAAACCCCCCTAGTTACTCATACTCTTCATACAAAATCTGATTTGTTTGTAACAATTTAACATATTTTTTTATTTGATGCCAAAATCGGAGTTGTTTCTTTGCTGGGATGGTTTCTCCCTCAAGAAAAGACGTCATTTCAGATGCAGGATTACGAACACTCGTAAAAACACCTAAATTCTAAGTATTGGTGTACTTTAGGCCTAAATCAGTACTAAAAGATCCTCATATGCAGTTCTGGTCGAATTTTGAAGTCAAATCCAGACCTATTCTTACATAGTGGATTACTTGGTCAGTTTTCTTGTAGTATTTATTCTCAAAACATAAATCATACTCAAGGAAAAGCCGAAGTACGAGTAGCATTAGTGAATAATGTTGATCCTTTGTATTTAATACCGAAGACTTATGTTCAATGAAAACCAAAATTTGTGCACAGCGGGTTTGATACACCTCAGTCATGATAGTGCTTTCATGAACTAGACAGTAGTAAGAGGCACTTCTGGTCAATTTGGGTAGACCTAGGGGTGAAATAATGGTGATTATATTGTATAGATAGTCTTGGCTAGGATTTTGGGATTTCACTATGGAAACCATTAAGCTAAATTTAACTGTAGGTGGGGATGACAAAGGGTTGAAGCTTTATGATCCATGATACTTGAACACTACTCCTATACTCCATTCATCAATTTCCTACATAGATGGATATGAAGGAATCTTATGATATGGGGGTTATCCAATTGAGGAATTAGTTGAAAAGAGAATTTACCTTGAGAATAGAAGTGAGGCCGCATCTCTTTCCTTCCAGTAACCTTTCTTATTCATAGAATTTTATATATATGTTGGACTCACTGGATGACATATCATATAAACATAATCCTCGACTAGTAAGACCCCTTGATGCACTTTTCATCTTGCTAAGTTTTTAATGCAGGTTATATCATATCTTAAAACATTTAGCATAATAAGAGCATAACCATAAGCCAAAAGATTACTGAAAGATAGAAAAGCACAACCACACAAAAAAGAACACAAATATTTATCCTAGGAAAACCCTAATGGGAAAAACCTAGAAAAATATTCCTCAATACAGATGCCCAAAATATAAAAAGGTAAAACCCAAAACTGATCCTCCTCCGTCTCCAGCTATATCTCTTTCTCTCTCTTTTATGCGCTACACAAGTGAGTGTGTGTTTGTCAAATGAGGAGCGTCTCCCTCTATTTATATTCTTTCGTTCACTTAATATTTGACTCAGTTATGTAGGCTCGAGTAACCACAACTGGGGTACTAATGACCCAACTTACAACAGAGGGGACTTCCTCATGACTTTTAGTAATTCTCCCGATAGGAACATCGGGGTACAAAGAAATACAAGTGATTCTCCTGATAGGAACATCGGGGACCACTATATATATATATATATATATAATATTCTTCGAAGTTACAATAATTAAACACTCCCCCTTAACAAGAAGGGTATTCTACAACAATATCAACAACAACAACAGTAGGAGAGAGAGGGTATCGTCAACTTCATCATTAGGGTGATACATCTATAAATCATTTTGAACCGAATTTCAGGGATGATACAATCCCTCTTCATTCTTGGAGACATATGTCTATGGATCACTTTAGGAAAAATTTCCATGGATGATACACTCCCACTGCAACATCACTACTCCCCCTTTCGAGGAAGGTCTTTCCGAACAACACCAAGCTTGTCTTGAAAGTGTTCGAACTTTATTCGAGACAGAGGCTTCATCAACACATCAATGTTGAATCATCATATGAACCATCATCATCTACATCTTCAGTATGTGAATACTGAACTATCATCATCTGTATCTCCAGTATGTGAATACTGAACTATCATCATCTATATCTCCAGTATGTGAATACTAAAAGCATCATCATCTATATATTCAGTATATAAATACTGAAAGCATCATCATCTGTATCTTTAGTATAGAAATACTGAATCACCATCATATGCATCTACAGTACGTAAATATTGAAACATCATCTATATCTTCAGTATGGGAATATTGAAACATCATCATCTGTATCTTATATCGTATGTAGAAATACCATATTTCTATGTGCTTCGATGGAACACTGGGTTCTCTGTCATCTTTATAAAACTCTGGTTATCACATAGAATCACTGTGGTATCCAATAAACCTAACATCACCTTCAGAAGCCATATGGATTCACAAATAGCAGAGCAAGCTGCTATGTATTCTGCTTCAGTCGTGCTAAGAGAAATACTGGACTGTTTCCTACTAAAACATGAACTCATAGCAGACCCCAGACAATAACATCCACCTGATGTGCTTCTTCTATCTGAGACACTTCCTGCCCATTCTGCATCTGTGTAGCGATACAATCTGCAATCATGGTTTCCATCATAGTATAGATCAAAGTCTATAGTCCCTTTCAGATATCTCATCACATGCTTTGTAGCTATCAGGTGAACCCATGTAGGATGAACTAGATATTGACTCAAGGTGTTCACAAAAAAAACAAATATCTGGTTTGGTATTGGTTAGATACATCAACGACCCAATAATCTGTCTGTATTGAGTCACATCAACTAACTCTGATAAGTCATCGACTAACAAATTTTGCTTGGAATCCATGGGTGTGGCCATGGATTTTCATTCCAACATATCAAATATTTTCAAAACTTCCACTGCATACTTTCCCTGATTGAGAAATATTCCTTCTGAGTTCTTGCATACTTCCAGACCTAAGAAATAATGCATTAGGCCAAGGTATTTCATCTCAAATTCTTCAACGAGCTTCTTCTTGCATTCTACAATCTGTCTGTCAGAAATAGATCATCCACATACGGTAATAGTATGAAAGGTTCATATTCTATAACCTTGAAGTAAAGGTTAGGATCGACTTTACTCTTGGAAAAGCCCATGCTCATCAGGAAACTATATATCCTTCCATACCAAGCTCTGGGAGCTTGCTTCAAGCCATACAGGGCCTTCTTCAACTTCCATACATGAGTTCGTATGTCTTCAACCTCAAATCCTTGTGGATTTTTTATGTATACTTCTTCTTCAATCACATCATTTAGGAAGGATGTTTTTACATCCATCTGGTGTAAGTCCCACTTCATCATGGATACAAGTGCCATGATGGATCTAATCGAAGAATACCTTGCTACTGGTGCAAATATTTCTTCGTAATCAATTCCCTCTTTCTAAGAGAAACCTCTAGCCACAAATCTAGCCTTGTACTTCTCTATACTTTCGTCAGCTGCATGTTTTATCTTGTAGATCCATTTGGAGGATACCACCCTCTTGCTTTTCGGTTTGGTTACTATATCCCAAACATCATTCTGGTATTCTTCCATCATCCCGTTAGGTCATCGGCATATCCTAGTCTTTCACATTCAACCTTGAAGGTTGGAACCCACTTTACTCTTGGTAAAGTCTCGATCCATCAGGAAGTTGTCCATCATGTCGTACTATGTCGAACTCAGAGATATTTTGTAGTCACTCCCCTTGAAGTGGAGCATCATCTTCCTTCTTCATTCTGTACTAGAGTGATAGGTAGCATTCTATGCTACTATGTATCTATCTCAGTTTACCAAGATCCCATTATCTTGAAATTTTTCGAAAAGTTCCTCATGCACCCATCTATGAGCTTGTTGTCTTCTGTAGGTTTCCATCTTAAACCTTGTAGCAAAGGATAAAATATTTATCACTCTAGGTGATTTGTCAAGCTCCTGGATGTGCTATTCTATGGGTGCCTTGTGAGCTCATACAAAGCATATTCTGTACAGGTGGTTCTTTGCTCCATATATACCTCTACTGGAGTAGTGTGTCTGGTCAATAGAGTATGTCATGCCATAGTATATTATTTTTGAGGCAAACCACGAACCTTGCTTTGTACACTTGTTCTTGTAGATCCATATGGAAGAAACTATGGACTACCATTTAGGTCTCGAAACCATATCATAGACATCATTCCTCATGATCAACTATTACTCTTTGATCATAGCTTCTTCCATAGCTGGAAGAGTTTGCATCAATGATGTCACCCAACTATGTTACACAACTAGAGTGTGTCCAAGGCCTCTTAATTTGGTTTGGAAGTCTCGCCATACTCATTAGAGGAAATTTGGGGTCTAAAATGGGCCTTATAAGAAAACACGCCAACAATAAATTTTGTGAGCTAGAATTCAAGAACCAATAGAACTTCAATAAAATGAGTCAACCATAATGGTTGAATTGACATATTTGTCATAAAAGAAAACTACTTTTTTTGTTCGTATTTTTGACATACCTCGTGTTTTTACTCAAATTTCAAGCGGCAGAGCTCGTTGGATGTGAAATTTAATTCCACATCCAACGAGTACCCACACTGCATGCTTTTGATGGACCCCACTACCCCCAAAATAAGAAATACTTGAAAAAATGTGATGATGATGACATCATCACATTTTTCAGGTATTTCTTGTTTTTGGGGTAGCGAGGTCCATCAAAAGCATGCAGTGTGGGTATTCATTGGATGCGGAATTAAATTCTGCATCCAACGGGCTCTCCCACTCAGAATTTGAGTAAAAACACAAGGAGATATGTCTAAAAAATGAACACATAAAGTAGTTTTTTAATTCTTCCTCCAAAATTAATAACTATTATTTTATTATTTTAACTATTATTTTATTATTTTTCTTAGGAGGCCCATTTTAGACCTCAAATTTCCTGTAATGTTTCTTCATCTTGAGTTATCTCTCGTACGCAAGTTGGTCTTCATATTTTGAGGTGGATCTACTGCTTTTTGAAGCTCTTTCTTTCGTCATGGTGTCTCTGAACCTGGGAGCTTCAAATTCATGTTTATTGGAGTGAATCTTGAATTTTCATCACTTGTTCTTTGGAACAATTCTCATCCTCCTTTTCTTGTAGGTGTTTTTACAATACCTTTCCTACAATTCAAATGCACCAGTTGCATGGTTAGAACCATTTCATAGAATATATGCATAATGACAAATTCTTATGCATCATGCAACTGTTTAGCCAATACAACATCCATCCATATCTCATGGAAACTTTATATATGTCTTCCATCTCTACCATGACACCATTGAGATTGTGCACTAATCCAATATGTCAGTAAAGAGGTTTAATTCTAGATAAGTAGCAATGGAGAGTTGTATAGCACCATGAGCTACTTACTCATCACATGCATATTAGTAGTATACTGTTATTAATGCAAACATTCTATCATGCATAACACATCAACTGAATATAAAACAATATCATGAAATGGCAATTGAATACTTATATTTTATTCGTTTCATGGGTAGAATCCTTCTTGATCCTTCTGCTTCATCATCTTCTTCATTCATGACACCATCATTTCTTATCCAAATGCTAAGATGGATAAGAGGTTCTTCAAGAATTGAGTTCTTCATATTCCTCATTGCTTGAGGGATCTTCTTTCAATCATGAGTGATTTATATTCAGTTTCTCCCATCTTCTCTTCTCTTATTATGAGTCAAGTTTCTTCTTGTGTATGGCTTTAGCCTCATCTCCCTTTGGAACTAGACCCTCTCCACTTATGTAGGTGTCCAATTCATTTTCGGTTTGAGGTGTTCGATCTGGTTCCAGATCTGGATGATCTAGGGTTTGTTAGAGAAACCATAATTTTAAAAACTTGGAATATTTTAGATCTGATTGGATAGAAATATGTGCCTCCTAAAGGTGAGATGGGAAACATATTCTTTTTCCCAAAAATGTGATCAGAATTGCAAATATCTGATGCCCTAGTTTTCTTCAGTTTCTTCTGTAGAATTCCTGACATTGTTTCTATGATATCTCTGAAATTACTTCTCCTCTGTCTCTGAAATTTCACACTGAGGTATCCTCGCATGTCCTATTTCCAACACTGCAGGTTAGAGTAGAATTTGTTTTACCAATTGGGACTTATGCGCTTTTTCCTAGGGTGACTCATTTCAGAACTCTTCAAAAGAGCTAACTTGTATGGATTTCCACGCGTCACTGGTTCATCTTTGGGGTCTGAAATGTTTAGAACATAATGTAAAGTCCATGCCCTTTCTGTAACATCTTGCAAAATTTTATTTATACCTTCGTGGCCCGAGATATAGCAATTATCCCTAGGCCACATGTTTAAGGCTGAATCCTGAGAGAGGATGGAACCCTAACTTGGAGGAATCATATCTCCTAGAATATAGTGAATATGAGGATGAAAATTTTATAGAGTGTACATCAGTATTTTATCCTTGACCTGTGAAAGTTTTGGCTCCTAATCTTTCTCCAATATCGCGATATAGTGAATGTACCAAAACTACTAGTTTTAGTATTTTAGTGAAAGCATGAAACCCTAATCTTCAATAGCTATAGCTGTAACACTGTTTCGGCTGCACAATGAATTATTTTAGGGTGTCTCTAATACCATGTTAAGTTTTTAATGGTTATATCAGATATTAAAACATTTATCATGATAACAACATAACCATAAGCCAAAATATCAATGAAAGATAGACAAGCACAACCACACAAAAAATAACACAAAGATTTATCCTGGGAAAACCCTAATGGGGAAAAACCAACAAAAGCTTCCTCAATATAGACGCCCCAAAATATAAAAAGGTCAAAAATGATCCTCCTCCTTCTCCGGCTATATCTCTTTCTCTCTCTCTTTTATGCACTACACAAGTGAGTGTATGTGTGTCAAATGAGGAGCCCTCCCTCTATTTATATTCTTTCGTTCACTTAATGTTTGACTTAGTTATGTAGACTTGAGTAATCCTAACTCAGTTATGTAGGCTCGAGTAACCACAACTGGGGTACTAATGACCTGACTTACAACGGAGGGGACTTCCTCATGACTTTTAGTAATTCTCCCGATAGGAACATCGAGGTACAAAGAAATACAAGTGATTCTCCCAATAGGAACATCGAGGACCACTAAAAAATATATATTTAGAATATTCTTTGAAGTTACAATAATTCAACACATATTTCCTGTAGAGCATGAAATGAACTATTCAACAGATACTGCACGACACCTTGCTTCCAGTGGTTTTGATGTCTGTATTTATCTTACTAGGGAAACTAGGGAAACTGGGGTAACTAGTGCATTATATGGTCATTTACATTGAGGGGAAAATGTGGTTGTTCTTAGAACACTTAATCAAATTGGCATAGTTGACCACATTTCAGAGTTCGTTAAGGGTGTAAAAAGACAGGGAGAGAAAAATGACTGGTTTTGGTCATCGAGTATACAATTATTATGATCTCCATGCCAAGGTCATTCCCAATTCAGTAGAAAAAGTGTTCTCTATTGTTGGACTTGGATGCAATCCTTTTATTGAGATGGTTGTGGCATTATAGAGGGTTTCATTCTTAGATGAATAATTTATTAAGAAGCTCTACCCAGATGTTGATTTTTATTTTGTCTTAATTTAGAGAGTTTGGGATTTTGGCCTTTGATCATTCTTTTACCATGGAATTGCATGCCTTTTTCTGAATTTTGAGCTATTTAAAATGAATAACAATATGCCAAGGCCTTTTGGAGGGATTGGTGGCAGTGTTTTAAAAACTGGTCAACTTGGACTCAGACTCAACCAAGTTGACCAAGTTGACCCCACTGGTTAATGAACTGGTTAATAAATTGGCTTGACTGACTGGTTTGGCACTGAACTGGTTGAGTCAAGGCCAATTCAGTACCAAACCAGTCTAACCGGATGAGCCCAACTTAACTCAACTGAGTCGATGTGGGTCCAACTAGGGTGTACATGTGGGAGGAAAATGACCATATTTTTATAAAAAAAATTACTAAAACCCTAAATCATGCCTATAAGGAGACCACCCCCCACCCTCTATTTTCCTCACACCATGTTCATTGAGCATTTGTGAGCATTTGGAGCATAATTGCAGGCTGAACAATTGAGAATTGGATCTTGTCGGGTAGTCTTCTTGGGATGTTTGTAGTGGATTTGGCATCTCATTGAGGAGGCTACAACCCAGCTTGAAGCTTGGAGTAGTTTTTATCTATGTCATTGTAATTATGGGCATTGAGCTATTTTGCAGGCTATTTTCACTATCTCATTCCAATAGTCAACTGTCCAAGTATGTTAAAACTATGAAGCGAGTCAAACCATTCCCCTGATTTTGTCATAATGTTTTTTGCAATAGGTCTGAGAGTCTGAAATTTATCTTTTAGTTTTACATTTTGTAGAAAAAATAAATTAAGAGAGGCACATTTTTATTTGCAATTTTTTTCAACGGTTCAACTTTGCATTTACCATGCCCCCAAGAGAGAAAGACCTTGCATACTTTGAGCAGTTCTGGATATTTTTTGGTATGATCAAGGACTGTATTATCCCCTTGTGCAATAGAGTAGAGATCATTTTAGATCTGGGACATTTCTGTGAGTCAAGCATTATTTATCGACTGTTTTCTGAGGAAGAACAACGGAAATGAGGGTTTAAAATTCAGTTTTGAGTATGAACAACAACAAAGGAACAAATATTTTAAGCTTTGGCTGGTTTTTGATAAATTCTTAGTGCAATTACCAACATAACTCAGCAAAAGTAATTATGGGCAATTATTAGCCCTTAAATAGCCTCAATCTCTATTTTGGTAATCATTTAGGTTCATTTAAGACCCTAGATATCAATCATGAGCATTCATGTGATACATTTCAACCCTTAAAAGGAAATTTTGGTCATATTGTACCCTAATCCATCATAAAACAACAATCTGGGCAGTTTTTAATCAGTAAGGAGAAAGTTTGACAGTAAAACAGGCATGAAAATAATTTCTATAAGCAGTTTTAGGTGTTACACAGTCCTATAGAAGCAACGTGGATCCCTGCAGCAGCCCTTAGCTTTCAATTTAAGGTAGGTGTATCTTAGCCCTTGGAACACAAATCTAGGTGCATAAGTAGTGATCATGGAGGTTATCTATCAGTTCTGGGCAATTTTTGGAGGTTATAACAATGTTAAAATTGTTAAAACTCAGATCTAGGTGCAATATGAACATCTTCCCTAAGGAAACCACCCTAAATAAACAATACTATCGGTGTGTTAAATTACCAAACAACTTGAGAAAGGACTAGATATGGTGACCCCTTGTGTAGTAGTAGCTTTAGAAGTATTGAATGACACCCTCCTAACTCACCAATACATAACAACAACTTGCCCCCAACATAACCTAGTGTTGTGCCATTAATAGCTCTAAACAATTTTTGAGGTAATGGACCTATTGGAATTGTTGTGCCATGAGGAAAGAGAATCAACTACCAAACAACCCAATAACAAAACTTACTTAACAAACGATACTTAACCAGAGTTTGCTACATACTTAACAAACACTGCTTGACTTACTTGGTTCCTACTGAACACCTAGAAAAAAACAGTAAGTAGTTTTTTTAATACTGTACTCTACTATAAATGGTAAGTGGTCCTTGACTCATAAACTTGCTGACAACTAGAATCTTAATAGTATTGATAAGATAATAATCCAACATAAATGTCAAGTTTTTGTATAGGGTATCTAGATAATAAATGTATCTATTGGTCTATAAACACTGTGCTGGCATATCATAAATACCGTGCGGGCATATTATAAACACTGTGCACTCATATTGTAAACAATGTGATATTTGGATATGATATCATGCTTATTATATTGTTTCAGGGGGGTACTCACAACACACTTGTAGCTTCTGGTCAAGTAAACTGATTGTCATATTAACACTAATTTGTTTCTTCATTAATCACATTTATTAGACATGGTTCAATTTTTACTTTTCAATATGAAATTGTGTTGCTACTCGTATTGTGGCAGGATGACAGTGGGAAACCCCCAATGGTGTCCCATCAGGTAAATGTTATCCTTATAGTACCTAAACATGATTACAGTAATTATTTATTATTAAATGCATATTATTTTTTTCACATGATTTTTTGTAATGATAAAATAAATTAACTAGTTTTATTGATTGACGTTTGTTGAGTATACCACATCACGATGCTGAGGTGTCACTGAGGAAGATATACTTTATTCAACTGACCCAATGGGAACTGTGAAGAAGGCTTTGAAAAATTCCAAACAAGAACTTCTTGCACTGATAAAGATCAGGCCCATGACTGAAGAAATCAAAGAAAGAATTTCTGACTTGAGGAAAACAATAGTACAGTACGGGGTAAGTGGAATCTGTGAAAATTATACGAACTATTCGCCAAGATATTCATTTATGTTATTTTACTTCTCTATTTTTGATATGATCTAATCAATTAAAATTTTCTTTTATGCAGGAATTTTTGGAGACAACACCCGTGCATCAAGTACAATATGCAGATGTCGGTATTGGTAGTAGTGATGGTTCAACACAACGCCAATCTACCATACCAACTAGGCTATTTGAATCTCCTGACCAACAATTCCCTTTAGATGCTACGACCTCACTGAATGTTGAAGATCAGGAGGGTCCTTCACCGAATACTAATTCACAGGAAGTTAGAGAGGAGAATAGCATTGAATGTGAAAGTTGTTATATTGGAGCAGTATGTGTGGTTAGCAAGGGATCATTGCATGTTACATTCTTGGTGGAAAATAACTGTGTTCCAATTAGGATACCAAAGATTGGAGGTATTATTTAATTAATTCAGTTTTTTTTCATGTAATTCAAAGCCACATAATTGAAATTATTTTTAATTAATGATCATATTGTTTTTCCAGAAAATAATGTTTTTTATAAGAACCTGCATGAGAAAGCTTTGGATATTTTTGAGCCCACCATTCGTACATGGTGGAATGTCCAAAATGACAAATTGAAATATGATTTGATGAACCACATGGTTAACTTGTTTGGTGATACTTTCAACAAAAAAAGTGTCACCGCGGTAACTGGCTTAAATTTGAAATATGCCAAGGCAGATTATAGGGACAATTTTAAAATTAATACTAAGTATGAGCATCCTCCGAAGGTTCTAGAGGAGTGGAAGACTCTCATGGATGATGCAAAAGAGAATGCATTGAGAAAACAAGAAAAGTCTTGGACAATCGGTTCAAGAAGGTATGTCACATATCATATTGTCAATGAATAATATTCAATATTTTTTTTTACTTTTAAATATATTTAAGTTGTGATATATAACATATTTGAAACCTTTCACAGGCTCCCCGAAACCTCTAAAGCAACAAAGACAAGGGTAGAAAAACATAAGAAACACAAACTGGACCAGGGTGGATATCAAAAACTATGAGCACGAATTGTAAGAAACGAACGATCATTATTTATAGTCAATTTTTTTGTAACTTGAGCGAACAAATAATTTATTTATCACTGCAGCGAACAAATAATTTTTATGGTGTTATGCATTGCAGGGAAATGATTTTCAAGAAACAACCACTGAAGAAGACTTGAGGTTCGGCTTCAAGTATGGTTTTCAGCATGTGTTGGACCGTCAAAAAAACTTGGGGAAAACCCCAATTTTCCCATTGATGCACACCGAGGTAAATAAAACCATATGTGCATGTTCAATTTGCTCACATTACTTTGGACTTGAATTCTATATTATGTCAAATTTGTATATGTGAAAAATAAATTTATTTTTTGGTTTTCATAGTGAGAGAAACAAAAGAAGTGATTGTAGCAGTACTAAATATGTACCACATGATGGTGGGGAATTGCCTCATGTTGGTGGCGAGAAGCCTAGCCATGATTCAGGTATGTATGCTATAAACTAGAATTATTTATTACGATTTCAAATATATAATTGATGACGTGTAGTAATAAATTTTCTTCTGTGAATGGCAGAGAATGTACCTGTTCATGCTCAAATGGAAGAGGAACAAATGGTAGAACCAATGAACACTCTAATTGTCTCAGCTAGTTAGCCAATAGGTAAAGATCATTGTAATGATTTTGGAAATAATAATGCCCCTCTCCATTGACCTCCACGTCCCACTAATTGATGTACCTAAAGTATGGTACGGGAGAGCATGCCCACACAATCAATAGAAATAGAGGGCACAGCAATTTCAACTTTAAATGACAATGAATTAGATGTCCCGATATTGAAATTTATGAAAAAAAATAAAAACACAAAAAAATGTACTTGTATACATTTAAGATTCTTATTTGTATTAGTCGGTTCATAGTTTATTTTTGATAATATGTGACATCTTCTGAGGACTATGGTTATCCTCAAGGGGATGGTGACCCCTTCCTGAGTTAACCTGAGCAAGATGAGATGACCACATGAGCTTCCTTATCCGGTGATGATGATTATGAGCTTCCATTCTTTGGATGAGACACATGAGACATATGACCACATACAATTGAGAAGGTCGGGAAACCTACCCTCACGTTGACTTGATGTTCATGAGCCTAGTATGATGTCATGTTGCATTTTTATGTTATGTTGACTTGCATGTTTACTTGTATGTGATGTTTATCCTTGTGGTGACTCATTATTGACCCTTGCATGGTAACATTGAGCTATCCAACCCTTAAATGTTGACGTCCAACTTGTTGATGACTAGTGTGAACCCTTAGTGGGGTTTCCCACCCTTGTGTTGACCTTAATACCCCTCCTTAGGTTCCATCAACCATAGCGCTACCATATGTGACTTTCTTGGAGTACTTTGTTGTCATTTTTTATCGAGAGTTGGTCGTACTACTGTGCTGCTACTGTTTTTGATTTGTGAGGGTTGCATGATATATTTTAGGATCTTTTATGGTTTTGGGTTCTCTCATTTCATAGGTATGTTTGTCTAGGTAAGTAGCATGCAAGTAACCTAATGTTAATATGTTGAAGTCTATTTAGAAGCATTTTTTCCGAGGATAAGGGAGCTTATGTTTGTCTAATTCAGTAGCATGCAAGTAACCTAACGTTAAGATGTTGAAGTCTGTTTAGAAGAATTTTTTCCTGAGGATAAGGGAGCTCTTCCCTAACATATTGTTTTGAGTTATCTTATGTTGAGTTTATAATTGGTTCAGGTATGCTATATCATGCTACTGTTATGTATTGTTGTCTTTCACTAACAACTTAGATCTGATGTAGATCGCTACTCTTATTATTGTTATTGTTTTAAGTACTTTAATGGTTATTGTAACTCATTGTTTCTGGGACATGCTGGACATGAAAGATATTGAGGTATGGTTTTTCTATGATGTACATGCTTGTGTCATTGTTTCAGCTTTGAGTTTGAATATTTGAGAAAAATAATTATAAAATACAAATGAGCTGAATCTACTAGAGTTTGCAATTTTTCTCAAAATTAACTGAAATGTGCATTAAACATTTATATGGATCTTTTGTATTTATAGTGGCGCTTGTGTAATCTAGCGAATTGACCCTAGTTAGTTTGCTTTCCTTTGTTAATTTGTTTTTCTTTGACATCAATTGATTGAGATGTGAATGCTTTGTGGTTGTGTAGGATCTAGCATGTTTCTTTGACTTGTTAGTAGTTACTTGTTCTTGCTCAGTTTGTGAGGGTTTGGAGGTTTTGATGAATGTTTTTTTTGCTCGGCAATTGTTTGGGGTTTGGGATGAGTGAGAGAGATGCCCTTGTCACACCCAGACCTTGAAATTGGGGGCGTATTTGTAAAGTGTGAGCCTATGGATGGGTGGAAAACCTCTATAGGAGAATCATTCCACAAATTTGATCCCAAATTAAGTATTTGCACCTTTGATGTTTATGTTGATGCACCCTTATTTCCCTATTCCTCTTTATTTCCACAAGACATCATCCAAGTTATTTTTGGTGTACATCTTGTTACTACCTATATTGCATGGGTGTCCCCCAAGGAGTTCTGAAGATTTCTGGGCATGAAAGAAACCTGTAGCAGTATTCTAGGCATTAATTTCTCAAATCTCAGCAGTCCAATGTGTGTGAAATAGCAGCAACAAGTATGGAAAAACTTAGGTGTGAAAACAACCTTAATTCTCCATGATTGTGTATATAATCCACAATGAAGAGCGTCATTTTTAAATCCAGGTTAAGTATGGTTTCAAGGAGGACATCAGTTTCGAGGATGACATTTAGTCTCTAATACTCGTTTCCTACCAACATCATTGTAAGAGCCTAGAGGTATGCCTAGATTTGAAGTAAAATCTTTGCTGCGGATTCTAGGGTAAAATAACTAGTCTCAAATAACTCACCAACCTACTAGTATTTGGCACCACTGGTGAAACTGCTAGCTGCAACAAGTTTCTTATTAGTTGAGTGCATGTGAACAACTTGTATCAGAAATATACATTTGTGAGATATTACTTTTCATCGATTATGAAGATATATGTGAGACAAATTAAATATCTTGAGAGGAACAGACTAGCAAGGTTTCAGGGGGAGAAATTAGTCTACATATTGATAGGGGGTGAAGTATGGTTAGATAAAGAAAAACAAATAAAGTGAAGCAACATTGTGATGTTGTCATTGATGCATTCTTACCTTTTATGAATTTACTAGATGATGCATGCTTACCTGTCAATTATATGCTTGATGATGCATGCTTATATTTTATGAATTTACTTGATGGTGCATGCTTGATGATGCATGCTTACCTTTCAATTGTATACTAGATTATGCATGATTACCTTTTATGAATTTACTAGATGATGCATGCTTACCTTTCAATTGTATGAATATACTAGATGATGCATGTCGTTGATGCATGCTTACCTTTCAATTGTATGCTTGATCATTGCATCATAGGTGCACTAAAAATGTCCGCAGCTAGTTAAATATTCCCACCTTTAAGTAGCAACATACATTTAGATAAATTCTCCAAATTGGATAAGCAGTTTATTTGGAAAAATGTTCGCATCTTGTTGAGAAATTCCCGTAGGTAGTTTGAAAATGCCCATTGGATTGATAAAATTCCTTCACTACCATATAAAATGCCCACAGGCCTCAAACAAATCCATGCAGGTCCAGAAAAATGCCCGGAAAAATGCACAACAAGTTGAATATGGTTAGATAAAGAAAAGGAAGTAAAGTGAAGCAACATTGTGATGTTGTCATTGATGCATGCTTACCTTTTATGGATTTACTAGATGACTTATGATACATTCATTATGCGGGCATGTCCTTACATGTCACGGGCATATAGTATTTATGTGTGGGTGCTTTCATACTTTTGCGGGCATGTCCTTACATGTCATGGGAATTTCAATGATCTGTTGACATTTCAACAATTTGCCTGCAGGCATCTTTCCACCTCTATTTCATGCATTTTGTTGTTCAACGACCATTTATCTATTACGTTATGGGCATGTTTAACTGGCTGTCGACATTTTATCTTAATCTTGCATGCATAATGCAATACTTATGGGAATTATGTACATTAAGTGCGGGCTTTAAATGTCTTCAAAAGATTTCACTAACTCAGATCTATACCTGGAAGCAGTGCTGATAGGGTAGCAATATGGTTAGATAAAGAAAAACAAATAAAGCGAGGAAACATTGTGATGTTGTCATTAATGCATGCTTACCTTTTATGAATTTACTAGATGACTGTTGATACATTCATTATGCGGGCATGTCCTTACATGTCACAGGCATATCGTATTTATGTGTGGGTGCTTTCATAATTATGTGGGCATGTCCTTACATGTCATGGGCATTTCAATGATTTGCTGGAATTTCAACACCTCTTGTGAGCATCTTGCCATCTCTATTTCATGCATTTTGGGGTTTAGCGGGCATTTATCTATTACCCTATGGGCACGTTTAATTATTTGTGGGTATTTTATCTTAGTCTTGCATGCATAATGCAATATTTGCGAGCATTATGTTCATTAAGTGCAGGCTTTAAATGTATTCAAAAAATTTCACTAACTCAGAGTTGTACCTGAAACTAGGGTTGATAGGAAGTAGGTGAAGTATTATTTTGTATAAAACCATCCATCCTAATCAATCTGCAGAGGAAAAATAGGAGCAAACCATGAGTGTATATATCAATAAAACCCTGACTGCAATTTATGGAGGGCAGATAGGAGAAACTCTCATACACGTAAAGCATTATATATTCTTCTAGAAAACAAGTTAATGGAATAAATGAAAGCAGTTTCCTTACCGAAGACATCTCTACGGGAAAAATATATACTTATATTGGATCTACTACTAGTTTTTAACCACCAAGTCCTGAAGCTTCCTTAGCCTATGATTTTCCTGATGCCTTAGTGACCTTCATCTTTGCTTATGGGTCTCGATCTCAATCTGTCAATGTCCCTCTGTGTAGCTTTTGGAGATGAAGGGGGTGGACAGCCTTGAGGATAGAAAAACCCCCAAAGATGGGATACCATTAAAATTTAGTTGAATCCCGATGCCCACCCAATAAAAAATGGCATGTAGAAAGAACTCTATGAAAATTGAGTCAAATAAGAACTTGATTCATGTCTGGTGCAACTTAAGGGTTTCTCCATGCTCACAAGCTATCTTTCTGGTTGTGTTAAGGAAGGGGTTCGCTGAACGAACAAGTGTTTACTTCTCTACAACCTTGGAACCTACTCTACAACCTCGGGCCTAGTTCATGGGTGAGGTAACTGAAAAACCTCCTCTGTAACCTTGGAAACTCCTCTGCGACCTCGAGCCTAGTTCGTGGGTGAGGTAAGTGAAATATGTAAAATTTTGTTGTCGCGACATGGGGAAGGTAAGATGGATAGTTTTAATTATTTTATTTTATTTAATGTTTATTAATTATTGTTTTCATCGTAGTCAGTAGGATTATCATGATCATTTTCTTTATGACAATCATCGTCATCATAGAGAACATCATCATCAATAGACCCTTTCCTGAAAATGATTTGTCATATGAGTGTAATATGGTGACCATTTTGAATTTTGACACATAGAGTATGCTTAATAAATACCACCTTGTGGTTCTAATTTCCTATGCCATTGTCAAAGGCCATTCTACAACATGAAAAACCAAAATAGTGGGTGAAGGTATGAAGGTCTTATGAACTAGGGTGGTTTATTTTTGTTTTTGGGAGCTATGAGTATGGGAGGGATTTCTTTTTCATGCCTGGGGATACATCCAATTTCAAGAAGACTTTCAACACATTTAAAGGGATCACAATATGAGTGCTAATGTTTTATCCAAGGAAGCACTTTCTCTTGAGATGGGAAAACTCCCCTATATTGAGATGTTGTATGGAGAGTCTATTGGGAGCGATACCATCCTGTTCTTTTAAGTTATGTTACTCAACATAATTGTTGTTCTTTTTTGAGAATTCAACTATGCTCTGCTGACTGCTCCTTTGGATGAGCTATTTACATGGCATATAAATGCCTTACTTCGGGGGGGTTTTCACTTTACCCCCTAGGTGCTTCCTTGGATAATCCTTCAGGGCTCATTATGTGCTTCTTTTGACTGTGTGGAATGTCTTTTTGGTGCTGGATTGAGGCTTGATTTTGTACACCCTTTGATGATGGGATGTAGCTTACGTTTTTGACATAGACTAGGTACTTTGTATTGACAGGAGTATAAGATATAAGATATTTTTGAAATTATTTAAACCAGTTGAAAATGTAATTTTGAAGTTATAGAAAGTGTTTGTTGTTTTACTAGTTGGGATTCCATAATAATTATTTGTTCTTTGTTTATTTTTTACTCTGTTTTTTATTTATTATTTTAAAAGTGGATAAAATTGTGAAAAAGGTAACAGTGACTGATTCACCCCCCTCCCTTCAGTATTGTCCAATATTGTATCATTTAAATGATTATGGTTATTAATGTTTTCATTTTAATTACTTTAATGATTATTAATGCAACTCTCTATTTTATAGTACTATGCTGATTAAAACAATTAATATACCTATATTTGTGCTTTTTACAATTAATATGCGAAATGTTTGTTCAGTATTGTTGCATAATTTTTTTTTAATATGTGTGACATCTTCTGAGGACTATGGTCATCCTCAAGGGGATGACCACCCCTTTCTGATTTAACCTGAGGAATATGAGATGACCACATGATCTTCCTTATCCAATGATGATGATTATTATCTTCCACTCTTTACATGAGACACATGATACATATGCCCACATACAGTTGAGAAGGTCGGGTAACCTACCCTCATGTTGAATTGATGTCCAAACTATATTGTCCTTTTTTCCATGTCATCATCCTTTGTCATCAACAATCATCTAGTAAATTCATAAAAGGTAAGCATGCATCAATGACAAGATCACAATGTTGCTTCACTTTATTTTTTTTCTTTATCTAACCATACTGCTCCCCCTGAAACCTTGATGGTCTGTTCATCTCAAGATATTTAATTTGTTTCACATATATCTTTAGAATCAATGAAAAGTAATATCTCACAAATGTAGATTTTTGCAAACATATTGTACCTAATTTATTCCTGCATTTTACTTCATCTATTGTTATGGCTACATGCGGAATTTTTTCAACCTTTTGTGCATTTCTGTGGGCATTTTTCTGGACATGCGTGCATATGTTTGACTCCTGTGGGAATTTTATAAGGTAGCATGGGAATTTTATCAATCCAATGGGAATTTACAAACTGGCTGTAGGGAATTTCTCAATAGGCTGCAGACATTTTCCCAAATCAATTGCTTATTCAAATTGGAGAATTAATGTAAGTGTATTCTGAAAATTAAATGTGGGCATATTTAACTAGATGCAAGAATTGTTACAAGTTGCGGTCATTTTTACTCTATTTCCATGTGGGCATTTTTAATTAGATGGGGGCATTTTTACTCTCAAGTGCGGGCATATTTGATGCTTAAGGATATTATTGAGGCCTGGCTGGCATTTGTCGACTCCAATTGCGGGCATATTGGGGACCCTGCGTGCATTTTAATGACATGTCCTTCACTCATGCAGGAATTTTTCTTCTTCCTGCGTGCATTTTTCTAAATATTTCCCGCAAGTATTGCATTATGCATGAAATACTAAGATAAAATGACCGCAACTAGTTAAACATGCCCACAGGGAAATTTTGAACCTTTTTGTGGATTTCTGTAGGAATTCTTTACATCAGCTGGGAGGATGAGCCAAAAAATGTTTTGAATACTTGTTTTGTACTTTGCAAGACCTGTCCACATTAGATGCTTTCTGCATTCTTGCACCCTTGCATTCACCTTAAGAGCCCTTGTTAGGTGTGATCCACCATATCGCTACCTTATATGGCATTTTTTGGAGTACTTTGCTGTTGTTTTTTATTTTTTGTTGGATTTACTATTGTGGTTCTATTGTTTTTTATTTGTGAGGGTTGGATGATCTAATTTACCTTCGTTTCCAGTTCTAGGTTCTCTCTTTTGACAAGTAAGTTGGTATAGTTGATTCGCATGCAAGTAACCTAATGCTAAGAGGTTGAAGACTGTTTAGAAGCATTTTTTTTAGGATAAGGGAGCTTTGCCCTAACGTCTTATGTTGAGTTTATAATTGGTTCATATATGATATATCATGCTACTATTATGTATTGTTGGCTTTCATTAACAACTTAGTTCTGATATAGATTACTACTCTTATTACTGTTATTGTTTTAAGTACTTTAATGGTTAATGTAACTCATTGTTTCTGGGACATGTTGGACATGAAGGATATTAATGTATGTTTTTTTATGCTGGACATGCCTGTCTCATTGTTTCAGCTTTGAGTTTGAATATTTGAGAAAAATAATTAAAAAATACAAATGACTTGAATCTACCTGAGAGTTTGCAGCTTTTCTCCAAATGAGCTGAAATGTGCATTACACATTTTTTTGGATCTTGTGTCTTTAGAGTGGCACCTTGTGCAGTTCAATGAATTGAAAGATAGAGAAGGTCTTGATCCTACTATAGGAGTAGGATGGGGTGATACTGAGGTAAGTAATTTTGAATTTTCTCCTATTGAATGCAAGTTTGAGCCTGAATTTTTGGTGAATTTTCAAATATGGAGTGTGACATTTATTTTTCATTTTTTTTCTTCAGTAAGTTGCCTTCCTCGACTCTTCAGGTATTTCTAAAAAGGGTCAAAGTATTGAGGCTATGAATATGTCCTTTGATTGCTTCAAAACCTCATTGGTCATGACTAATTACTCAACTTCTGGAATGTCAAGTCTATGGTGAGTATCAACAGCTGATTCGTAAAGTTTTCATTTTAATCCTTTATATTGTTGTTATGGGTTTGGATTCAACAAGGGAAGTCCCACTGTCAATCTCCTTGAACTTTTTAGTAGTTTTATCTCTTCGTCAATCATAACCTACCAAATTTTTCTTCTGATTTTCAATAGGTGTTTTGACTGTGTGAGACACAAAGAATTTCAGATGTTTTGTCCTCTCTAATTCACTACCTAAAACTGTAAGTTTATCTGTACATGAATGTCCTTATTGCAGTGAGATTGGATCCTTGAGTAACTAGGATATAGTGTATAAGAAAGTTCCCCATACAGATTGAAAAAAAAAATCTACAACATTTAATATTTGTGCATCATTTTTGTTATCATAGCTATGCAACACAAGTTATGTTAGTAGGTTTGCATATCCAATACCACTATTTTAATTTGGGGTAAAATTTTCACATTGGTGGTATTGTGGAGATCTAGGTTGTCGAGTAGGTATAAGCATAGTCTAGTGCTTCATCCTTAACAATCTAGGTCTAGTTTGATTTTCATAGTGTCACCCTATAATGTAGATGCCAAAGGAAGTGAACATATTGTGGAGATTTATGTAGGTTCTAATATATTCTAATTTTATATAATTATATCAACTTCAGTGTTCAGTGAAATTATAACATACAAAGAAACACTGGTTTCTAATGTAGGTCTGCATTTAGCCATTATATTATGGAATCATAAAGGACTTTGTTCATATGGGCTAGAGAAGGACATAAAGGAATGGATTCAAATTGTCCTCCCAACTTTACAATTAGCACTCTGTGTATCCCTTGCATTTTAATAAAGGAATCCTAGCACATGTAAGCATGTGCACCTTCTCTACAGAATATCTACCAAAATAATATGCATTGATCCTAATCTTTTCGATGCAAAAATGGAATTTTTATCATTCTCAATCTCTGATTGATAAGTTATCCATAAATGGTGATATCGTTACTTCAATCAATCATGAATTTTATTCTTCTTTTATGCCTAAAGAAATGCACCAATCAACTATTTGTCAGCATGGTTGATGGGGGGCCTTTAAAACTTCTCTTACTTGGTGGGATTTTGAACTGAACAAGTTTTTTATCATTCTCATCTTTTTGGAATAATATAAGTTAATATGGATAAATAAGCCTATGATTGCAGGAAAATGATCTTTGGTGAAATATTTTATCATATAGTTGTTTTGTAGAATGATCAGAAAAAGTTAAAATACCTTGAAATGAAACTAGCCCTAGGCTAATGTATTTATTATATCATTGTGTTGTAAGATGGCTAGGAGATAAATAATTTTTATTTGAATAGTCAAGTGGTTGTTTTGGAAGTAAATTGTAACATAACTAAATCCAATGCATTAGATTAAATCACTTGGTTAATTTTTTTTTTCTTACTGAAACTTGCATTTGACTCTTTTGACCATTTTGGTTTATTTAAAATAGGACAAGGAAATTCCTTTCTTGGGGTTTTCATTCTAATATGCTCACTTTATTGAAAGTAAGTAACGATGGCACTGAAATATTCTATTGAAAAAAATATGAATATTTTAGGTCTCTGATTTTTATGTACCCGAAAATATGAACCTTATCCGAAACAGTCTGAAGAGAAAATATGAAACTATGGGCTTTGTGCCAACAACACTGGTACATGCTGAAATCTAGTGCTAAGTGAGATATAATATCTAAATTATAACTGTTGTTACCTAAACCTATCAACAATTTATGTTTCAGGACAAAATCATTGTCATCACATTTGCATTGATGGTATATAGGCTCTCATATTTACTTCACCAATTTTTTGTTTCCTTCGTACATACTGTGAGTTAGAGTTCCTTTAAATGTCTAAAGCATTTTCCCCTGGTTAAAAGAGTTGTAATCCTTTTATTAATTGCAAATATGTCTTATCTGCAACTACAACATATGTAGAGGTTGTTTATTGTGAGCTTGTTTGTTACAAGTACTTTACAAATGAAAAATATTTGAGAGAATACGGGAAGACATTGAGTGAAATACAAGTGAGTCTAGCAACAACAATTTTTACTCGCTTGAAATATCAGCCTTTGGAATTTGTTTCTCTATATATTGTATAGTATTGTATGGCCTAGTGAAATTGTTTCTGTTTAAAAGGGAGATTTCTTTGAGGAGGATGATGTCTTTTAGTCAAGGACACATGGTGGCCAAAAGAGAAAAATGTTACAGTCAACACTCTTTTGAAAAAGTGAGTAGCATGCCCAAATCGAAGAAACACAGTTCTTGAAAATGGATCACCCTTTTTAGATTTGTTAACCTCAAGCGGTAGGGAATGATATTTGAGACTATGGCAAACCAAGTCATGGATAATTTCACCATGTATGATTTTTTTGCAGAAGATTATAGTAGTAAAATGTAGAACAACATTTGAAGTGCATTTTAATAGTTTCAAATGGTATTAAACAAGTGGGTTAGGGTCAATATGGAAACATAAGCAAGGATTTATCTATGAAATCTTTTGGGTTCCATGGGGACTATATTATAACAATGCCATTAATTTCTTTTGATGGGGAGAGAAGTTTTTGTCTATAGGTCTGTAGATTTCCAATTTTTGTTAAATCTTGATTTACAATTTTGAAAAGGCTCCAACTAAGTTTCCATCCTATACTCTTCATGTATTTATAAAAAGGGTCAAGGCTCCCGGGGAGAGGCTTCTGGCCAACTTCTGGAAAGACCTATTTGACAAGTTCCATCATCAGTTGAAGGAGCAGAATTTATAGGTAAGTCCACCATCACAACTCTTCTATAATAATATGCCACTTGTGGTTACCCTAATACCCAAGTTAAGCCAGATACACACCACATGATAATCCAATATATCTACTCTAAAGATCACATCCAAGGATGGA
>LPNX010730614.1:898277-967248 GCA_001517045.1 Pseudotsuga menziesii | reverse complement strand
TATATATATAATTTTAAAATACACAGTTAACGTCGCTATAGTGATGTACTACTGGTGCTATAGAAACATACCACCATTACTATTGCGACGAATTAGTGCTTAGTTGCTTCTAAGTTGTGACAAACGCTCATTGCTATAATGAAAGGTTGTCGTCTTTATAACGATGGTAGACCATCGCTATAGCAATGGAAAATGACTTGGGCATTTCTTGGTTTGAAAAATTTGTCGTGCCTATAGCGACGATAATTTTTCATTATTGCGACTAATTTACATTGCTATAGAGACATAGAAACATTACTATAGTGACGGATTAGTGCTTAGTTGCTTCTAAGTTGCGACAAACTCTCGTCGCTATAGCGACATGTTGTTGTCTTTATAGCGACGGTAGACCGTCACTATAGCAACAGACAATGACTTGGGAATTTAGTATTGGTTTCAACATACTATCGTGCCTATAACGACGCATTATCATCGCTATTGTGACTAATGTTCATCATTATAGCGACAAATAAACATCGCTAGATCGACAACTATTGCTTTTTGAATCAAATGCCACAATCGACTCATGTCATCGATGTTCTGTCACTATACCGACGGAATATTTGAACCTTGGATAATGCGATGAAAATTTGAGCTTCTAATCGTCGTTATAATGATGGAAATGTGTTTCTATAGTGACAATTTGTGGTGGGAAAAAATTCCACATGTACTATTGCAATAACACGCAAATGACCACTGAAAGGGTCATTTGGAATCTTGTAACTTCTTCAACCCACCAAGAACACATCCTAGGATAATAGGGAAAGGTTATGGTATTAGGTAACCATAGAAACAAGTGGGGAACCATAAGACAACTTAGGGGTACTTAAACACTTTACAGGGTGTACAAGGATTTTGGAAATGTCCTAAGGGCTCCAAGGGATTCAAACTTGGGCTTGGACAAGGTCAAAATGTCTCCTTAGAAATTGACAATTACTTAACCCTCAGGGGCTCCTCAAGGGGCACCAAGACACATCGGCACACACTTGTTGGCTTCAAATACAATTTAGTCAACATCTACCTCACTAGTTAATTAATTGTAGACTGATTTAGACATCCAGAGTTAGACTAGTGAGATCCAACTGTGATTTTTCCCCATTGAGCTAGTTAAACAATAAGTTAGAGTTGGTAGATTCAAATCCTATCCACAGTATTCAAATTATATTTATATTGTTGATTAATGAATGAATATTAATGTTGTGATTATCTGAGCAATTTTTGTTTGATTTATCTAAAATTTTTGTCATGAATTATTTGCTCAGTGTATATTGATCTTAATTATTTCACTGCATAATTTCTTTCCAATAGATCTCATACTATTCTGTAGATATATGGTTCTCAAATTGAACATGGTATCAGAGCCTTGTTCAGGATAGAAACAAACCTCAGAAACCTCCATTGTCCACCAAAAGAAGCTAAGGTTCCGCATACTTCCTAGAATCATAACATTGGTCCCTTTGGATTATGTTAAGAGAAGTCTATCCAATTCTATCAGACTCTGAAAAAGTGCACATGTTGAGGTGGAAGGTTTTGAACTAACATATGATTGTGAATTGGTTTGTTTTGCAGTGATTTTTTGTAGGCACCTACTTATCTTTTTGAAATATTTGACTGATCAGCATACAGTGAAATGGATAATTCTCCTACTAATACACCCTGAATCCTTTCACCCTTCAATTACATTGATTGGAGGGAAGATATGCAAATGGATTTTCACAACAAGGGACTTTATAGGATGAAAATGGGAAGAAAAACTGATCCCCAATAGTATGTTGAGAAATCCAAGTTTTTGAATCGGATAGATGAAGCCTTCAGCTTCATGTGCATTCAAATCTCCGGGGATCTTATGTTTCACCTTGAGGGAATCATAAATCCAAAAAAATCATGGGACAAGCTTGAATATTTTTTTGGAAAAAAATATGAGCTTAGAGGCCATATTCTACAGAATGAACTCATTGCACTACAACCTAGTAGTTTCGAGACTATTCAACAATTCTTTTCAAAATACAATGTTGATGTAATTGTAACTTCGAAATGTATTCACTTGTATTTCTTATGTATTATACCCTGATGTTTATTCCAGGATGTGTCTGTAATGTAATTGAGTCATTTAATGCCCCAATGTTCCGATCGGGAGTTTCTATAATGTAAACAATTCATGTCAGGTCAATGTGGGTAACCCTCCTATTGTTCAAGGGTTAAAGTCCTCGCAGTTCAGGGGCACTACAGTTGTTAGACTCACCTAGTGAAGTCGGTCCTAGTAGGGTTTAGTCAAGTTGGGAATTAGTATAAATAGAGAACTAGCCTCTCTATTTATCACACACTCACTCACACTCAGTTGTAGCGCATAGCTGAGGAAGAAGAAGACACTGGGGCTAGGAAGAAAGAAGGTTACTGCTGTCGGGAGATCATCTTACTATTTTGCATTTTATTTTTGGTGCTGATTCTATCTCTGAGGAATTTGTGGGGTTTTATCCATTTATGGTTTCCCCGAGGAAAAACACTGTGTTCATTGTCTCTTGTGTTTGATTGCTGTGCTTGTTATTCTCTTAGTTAAAGATCCTAATATAATGCTAGCTTAATGTTAAAAAATCTAACATGGGATCAGAGCTAACCTGAGAAGAAGACACTGTGCAACTGTGGGAACTAGGGATTCCTACTTTTTGGATCTCTCTCCATATATTTTCAGTAAAATAAGGTTGGATTAACTCTCCTCCATAGGGCGCATCTTTCTGTCTAAGCAGAATCCAATTCTAAGGTTTTTCAGTTTTGGACCCGACACTACTGCCGGAAATTAGGGCTTTCTACATAAGTGGAATTTTTCAGTGAGCCTAGGCCTGGATTGATCTCCTCCCAAAAATTGAATTTTAGAGATCAAGATCAAAGCATTTGGTTGGATAGAATTCTGAAAAAGCAAAACCCTAATCTGCTCCTAAACCAGCACTGCAAAATTTCAGCTCCAAATCTAGATCCGACATCTTGACCTGGTAAGATCTAAATATTTTTTATTTCCATTTGAGGTTCTCAGTTAATATGTCTCATCATACCAAGCTTGATGAAAATCTTGAGGGAGCTGATAAATTTCGAGCTTGGAAATATAGGATCTCCCTGGTCCTGGAAGAAAATGAGTTGGACTCCTATATGAGTGACGAGGTTCTAGTTCCAGAGGGAGATGAGGCTAAGGCCTTACATAAGAAGAAGTTGGTTATGGAAAAGAGGATTATTTCTGATTCAATTAAGGATCACCTCATACCACAGGTGTCCTCCCTCAAGACAACTATGTTTGATGCCCTAACCAAACTGTTTGAAGGGAAGAACATCAACTGGAAGATGACTCTAAGGAACTAGTTGAAGAATGTAAAGATCCAGAATGAGGAGACCATTCAGTCATACTTCAAAAGGGTCTCCCAGATCAAATAATAGTTGGAAGCAGTAGATGAATAAGTGGGGAATACAGAAATTATGATGACAACCTTGAATGGTCTCCCTAGGTCATGGGATTCTTTCATACAAGGAATTTGTGCTAGGAAGAAGTTAGTCAAGTTTAGTAGACCGTGGGAAGAATGTTCACAAGAAGAAGCTCAAATAGCAGCTCAAGAAAAAAAGATGGGAAGTGAAGATCAAGCTCTCACTGTACACTCCAAGAAAGGAAGAAGGGAAAATCATCATCACCAAGGTAAGCATTCTCATCATAAAAATAATCTTGTAAGAAGGGATCCATCCAAACTCAGATTTTATACATGCGATGAAATAGGACACTTTGCTAGAAATTATCCCATGAATAATAATGGATCCAAGAAGAAGAAGAAGAACTCCAAAAGAATACATCATGCTCACACTACTGAGGATGATGATCCTCCTAGGAAGAAAGTAAAACAAGAAAGTGAAGACTCTTCAAGTGAAGAAGAATATGTTTTGATCTTTGCTCTCATGGGAACTGTCACTCATGGAATCAAAGATTGGCTTATTGATAGTGGGGATTCCAAACACATGACAAGTTTCAAGGAATCTTTTGAGAAACTATCCGAACATAATTCACCCCATAAAGTGAAACTTGGGGATGACTACCAATATCCCATAAAAGGTAGTGGTGAATCCTCCTACAAGCTAGACTTTGGAAAGTCCGTGAAAATGAAGGATGTCTTGTTTATACCAAGACTACAGGAGAATATTCTATCCATATCGACACTGGATGCAAAAGGCATGAGGGTTGCATTTGTAGATGGCCAAGTCCTCATGTGGTCAAGAGGAAAGACTATTGACGATGCAATAGTAATTGGAGAACAAGAAGGAGGGTTACACAAATTTAAGGGCCATCCAGAACAAGCTTTGGTCCATAACACAGTAGAGCCAAATGAACTTTGGCACAAAAGGCTTACACATGTGCACTACAGAGCACTACCACTTGCAAGAAAAGTTGTTGAAGGTCTTCCAGAAATTCAAGCAAAACATGAAGGGGCATGCAAAGGATGTGCGAAAGGAAAGAATACAAAGAAGACATTTCCAAGTAGCGAGAGAAAGGAAAAAGGAATCTTGGAAATCATCCACTCCGATGTATGCGGAACAATATCATCAAGTTCACTAAGCGGGTATGTATACTATGTTTCTTTCATTGATGATTATTCTAGGAAGACATGGATTTACTTCATGAATAACAAAGATGAAGTTTTTAGCAAGTTTAAGGAATTCAAAGCCTTGATCGAGAACCACACAGTAGAGAAGATCAAGACCTTTCGATCAAATAATGGTGGAGAATTCACATCAAATGAATTCAAAGACTTATGCAAAGAATCAAGGATTAAGAGGGAGTTATCCACTCCATATAATCCACAATAGAATGGGGTTGCAGAAAGGAAGAATAGAACTATCATGGAAGCTGCAAGAGCAATTCTTCATGATCAAGATCTTCCCATGCATCTATGGGTAGAAGCTGCCAGAACAACGGTGTATGTACATAACCATACTCCACATAGAGTACTTGAAAACAAGACACTTGAAGAAGTCTTTTCCAGCAAGAAACCAGAAGTCAACTATCTCAAAATATTTGGCTGTCCAGTGTGCATACACATTCCAAAAGATAAGAGAACAAAATTAGATCCTTCAGGAAAGAAGGGTATATTTGCGGGATACTCTGAAAGCTCGAAGGATTACAGAATATATTTCCTAGGATTCAAGAAGATCGACATCAGCAGTGATGTAACATTTGATGAAGACTCAGCTTACAACAAATCCAGAAAGAGACATGGTAAAGAACCTGAAGAAGCAGAAGCACCTAGAATTCATGATACAACCATGAATGAAGAAACTCAAGAAGAAGATCGAGAATTTGAAGAACCTCTAGAACCTGTAGATTCACCTCAAGACAAGAATCCTCACAAGAGGAAACCTACTTGGGTACAAGAAGCTATCTAAGGTGTGGAAAGATATGGGGCTCTAGAAGAGAATCACAGAGAAAGAAAGAGAACTAGATCCTGCTCTGGGTATGTAGCTTTACTATGTGACTTTATCAATAAAGAACCTTCCAATTATGAAGAAGCAACAGAACGGAAAGAATGGAAGAATGCTATGATCGAAGAGTATCAATTGATCATGAAGAACGATGTTTGGGATGTTTTCCCAAGGACAGAAGGGAATTCGGTTGTAAATTCCAAATGGATCTACAAGATCAAGCATGCTGCAGATGGACGCATAGAGAAATATAAAGCAAGATTCGTGGCTCATGGCTTCACACAGAAAGAAGGAATAGATTATGAAGAAACCTTTGCACCTGTAGCCAGATACACTTCCATCAGATCGATACTTTCTTTGGCTGCAGTGATGAAATGGAAGATACACCAAATGGATGTCAAGACTGCTCTCTTGAATGGTGTAGTGGAAGAGGAAGTGTATGTACATCAGCCACTCAGTTTTTAGACATATGCCAGGGAGTCTCATGTGTGTAGATTGAAGAAATCCCTGTATGGTTTGAAATAGGCACCCATGACATGGTACGACCGAATTGATGGCTTTCTATCTAGTTTGGGCTTTACCAAGAGTAAAGCAGATTCCAACCTTTACTACAAGGTTGACGATGGCAACCCAGTGATGCTCCTACTATATGTAGATGATCTATTTGTAACAGGTATGGATGGGTTGATTGCTGATACAAAGAGAAAGCTTGCTGTTGAGTTCAAAATGAAGGACTTGGGTATGATGCACTATTTTCTAGGCATGGAGGTGTGGAAGAATGCGGATGGAATCTCCCTCGGACAAGGGAAGTATGCAATAGAGATCCTAAAGAGGTTTGGGATGATGGACTACAAGGCCATGACCACACCTATGGCATCGAACCTGAAGCTATTAAGTGATGCTTCATCAGAAGTGGTTGATGCTACAATGCATTGTTAGATGATTGGGTCCTTGATGTACCTGACGAACACGAGACTAGATATTTGCTTTGTTGTGAACACCTTGAGCCAGTTCTTGATAGATCCTAGACATGTTCACTTGATGGCTGCAAAGCATATTCTGAGGTACCTGAGGGGTACAATTGATTATGGGCTCAAGTATGAGGTGAATTAGAAGATTAAATTGGAGGGTTATGTTGATTCAGATTGGGGATGCAGTGCCATCGATAGGAAGAGCACTTCAGGGTGCTACTTCAGTATGGGATTAGGTGTGATCTCTTGGTTTAGCAGGAATCAATCCTGTGTGGCAATGAGTACAGTTGAAGCAGAGTATGCCGCAGCTTGTTCAGCTAGTTGTGAGGCAGTATGGCTAAGGAAGCTACTATCTAATTTATTTGATCTCCAGATGGATGCTACTTGTATACATTGTGACAACTAGATTTGCATGAAGTTGTCAGAGAACCCGGTGTTCCATGACAAGTCGAAGCATATCAAGATCAAGTATCACTATATCAGGGATATGGTGCAGAGGGGAGCAATGGAGCTCTTGTATGTTGCGATGAATGAATAGATAGCTGATGTGTTGACAAAGCCATTGGCTAGGGTGAAGTTTGAGTACTTCAAGGAGAATCTTGGTGTTCTCTAGATCGAGGTTCCCTCCAAAGGGGAAATAATGAGACCTAGAGCCATTGTGACATGGTAAGAGGATTGGTTTCTTCCATGTTTAGATGTAAGGGCTGAGCCATTCTGTCATGGTGAGAGGATTGGTTCCTTCCATGTCAGATGTGAGTGCTGAGCCATTCTAATCTGACTATAGGATTGGTTCCTACACGATCAGATATAAGCGTTGAATTCCATTCTTGGAATGGAGGCACCTGGTCAGTAACCAGGAAAGATCAGTTTGGGACTGAGGGCCATTCTAATATGACTGTAGGACTGGTTCCTACATGATCAGATGTGAGTGCAGAGCCCTTCTCACATTGGTTGTTAGATGTAAGTGCAGAGTCCTTTCAGCATGAAGGATTGGTTCCTTGCATGGTCGAATATAAGTACCGAGCCTTTCTGACATTGGTTGTCAGATGTAAGTGCAGAGCCTTTTGGCATGGAGGATTGGTTCCTCGCATGGCCGAGTGTAAGTGTTGAGCCTTTCTGACATTGGTTTTCGGATGTGAGTGTTGGGCCTTTCTGACAGGGTTGTGGGATGTGTTCCCACATGGTTAGATGTGAGTGCTGGGTGTGCCTTTCTAATATGATTATAGGATTGGTTCCTACATGATCAGATATAAGTGTTAGGCATGCCATTCTGACTTAGGGTTAGATATAAGTGTTGGAAGAAGACCTACATGGAGGCTAGGCCTACAACCAACATGAAAAATGACTGCCTCTATAGAAATTCCTGTGACGAGAAGAATCATGAGATAGCACCTGTGATGATCTAGTGATGATGATCAAGCAGTGATGATCAATATCGAGGGATGATCCAGATCCAGTGATGATGCTCCAAAGATGATTTAGATCGAGTGATGATCCATATCTAGTGATGATGATCCAGATCGAGTGATGATCTAGATCCAGATGAAGATGACTTGAAGATGGAGATGACTTGAAGATGAAGATGAAGATGATGAGGACTCAAGGATGATCTAGATGATACAGAGAATAAGACTTGTGATGATAAATTGTGTCGAGAGAATACCTTCCTAGTTAAGAGGAAGTGTTGATGAAATTGTAACTTCGGAATGTATTCACTTGTATTTCTTATGTATTATACCTCGATGTTTATTCCGGGATGTGTCTGTGATGTAATTGAGTCATGTCATGCCCCGATGTTCTGATCGGGAGTTTCTATAATGTAAACAAGTCATGTCAATTCAATGTGGGTAACCCTCCTATTGTTTAAGGGTTAAAGTCCCCGCAGTTCTGGGGCACTAGGGTTGTTAGACTCACCTAGTGAAGTCGGCCCTAGTAGGGTTTAGTCAAGTCAAGAATTAGTATATATAGAGAGTTAGCCTCTCTATTTATCACACAATCACTCACACTGAGTTGTAGTGCATAGCTAAGGAAGAAGAAGACACTGGGGCTAGGAAGAAAGAAGGTTACTACTGTCGGGAGATCATCTTATTGTTTTGGGTTTTACTTTTGGTGCTGATTCTATCTCTGAGGAAGTTGCGTGGTTTTCTCCATTTATGGTTTCCCCGAGGAAAAACACTGTGTTCATTATCTCTTGTGTTTGATTGTTGTGCTTGTTATTCTCTCAGTTAAAGATCCTAATATAATTCTAGCTTAATGTTAAAAAATAACATACAAAGCTCTACTACTACAATGAAAACAATGTGGGGTAGAAAGGAAGGATGAGTAGCTTCTGCTGTCAATTCTGAGCAAGCTTGGCTCATATTTTTTTGGTGTTTGTCTCTACTTTCCATTCCGAAATAGTTTCCATGCCAAATTGGAAGATGCCTTCTCTAGATTCTTTTGTAGAGTCTTTGATCTAGGAGCAAGACAAATTCATTCAGATGAGATTGCTTCAAACCTCTAAGAATCTATCCCTATTTGCTAGAGACTCTAGCAATACACAATCAAGAGGGAAGCAAGAAGGGAAAGAGACCAAAAATACTGATTCGAATCCAAAGGAGAATAATAAATCTTTCTATGGAGCCTCAAGTTCCAAGAAAAAGAAGAAATTTGAGAAAGACCTATGTTCCTACTGTATGAGAGGATTTCATCCAAAAAATTCTTGTAAGAAGAATACCATTGATCTAATGGAAAAAATCCTTGAGAAAAACAATATTTCCCTCCCTGAAGGCGCAAGGAAGACCAACTTAGGAGAAAAATCTGATGATCATGATGAGAGATGCCATGGACTAAAGGCTAGTTGTTCAAAATCACATGCCTTTCTCATTGATTCAGGAGCCTCCAATCATATGGTTGCATCCAGAGAATCATTCTCTTCATTATAAACTACAGATGGTCCGAGTATTCACATGGGCGATGATACCCAAATTCAAGCTGAAGGAAAGGGTTCTATCAATTTAAAGCATAGAGTGTTTATGAATGTACTCTATGTTCCCTCCTTAGCTGCAAATTTGTTATATGTATACCAGATGACACATACTGCTCACCAAAGTGAGTAGTATTTGGCCCCGAGTCTGTGGAGATCATAGATATCTCAATTGGGAAGATTATAGTGAAGAGTGTTGGAAACCATGTCTCCAAGGCATACGAATTCTCAGACTTTCTGCCATACTCAGATCCAGTACATCCTCAGTTTCCATTGAAAAGGGGAGGTAAAAACATTCTATATACACCTTTTGTTAATGATGTATTTACAAATGCTTCAAATTTAGAATATGAGGAACAATACCAGCATGATCTTGATATTGAGATTGAGAGTCAAGAGGATCTAGATCCAGATCGAACTCCTATTTAGAAGTAGAAGCCTAAATGGGCCCATAAGCTCATTTAAGCAGCTGGGAATATTACGGGGGATCCAGATGACAGACGAAGAATGAGGTCCCAATATTAGAATGAACATGTTGCACTCTCCCACACAGTTTCACTATGTTTAGAGTGGTGCAACAAATTGCCTGAGAGTTGGTACTTGATGCTAAGGATCGATCCACAACTTGACCCACTGAAGAATAAATTGGATCAAGTCATTATTTATCAAGAAATAAGAGACAAAGGAAACACTCCTCCTATCCATCATCAGATTGGAAGAATATGGAAAGGTTCACATGCATAGTCCGAGGATGCTAATGCATAGAAGAACCGAGATTCTACATTGTTTCTCCATGGAGTTGCAAATTGCAGCATTTTTTTCACAAGTTTTTTCTCAAAGAGAAATTTTTTCTCTTAAGTATGGAACCTCGTTTCCTAATTACTGCTTATATTTGAGGGGGGGATTTCCCATGATATTTTCCCCATTTTCCTTATTTTATTAAGAAGTATTTTAATTCATTTATATTGTATGGATGACTTTTTTCCTAGTTTCCAGGGACCAAGTTGTCCAAAGTTAGGATTAATTAATCCTCCCTTTATCCAACACAATCTATTTGGTCATTTTTCCTAACTTTGGAGGTTATTATCACTATACTAGAGCATGGGGGACACACCTAGGGGTTATCTGCCACTTACTGCATCTGTATGCATGACTTTGAGTGCCCTAGGGACCAATCCCTACATTTTAGGAGGTCGCTATGAGTGCCACCAGTAGTATCCTTCAGTAAATTGTGGTAGGTAAGTAGTTATACTGAGTTATCCTCCAGTTACTTTGAGTTAAATCACTATCAATTATCCTAGCACCAATTTGTCATGCATGCAGGGAGTGTGGCACCTTTTCTCCACTTACCTCATCAGTTAACTGATTGTAGACTGATTTAGACATCCAGAGTTAGACTAGTGAGCTCCAATTGTGATTTTTCCACAATGGGTTAGCTATACAGGTTGTTAGAGTTGGTAGATCCAAATCATATCCACAGTATTCGAATTCTATTTATTGTACTACCATTGTATTATTGATTAATGAATGAATATTAATGTTGTGATTATATTAGAAATTCTTGTCTAATTTATCTGAAATTTCTATCATGAATTATTTGCTCAGTGTATATTCATCTTAATTTTTCCACTACATAATTCCTTTCCAATAGCTCTCATAATTTCTTGTATATATATGGTTCTCAATTATCCAACATAGTTTATTTGGTCATTTTGCATAATTTAGGAGGTTTTTATCACTATACTAGACTATGGGGGACACACCTAGGGGTTATTTACCACTTATTGCATCTACATGCATGAGTTTGTGCGCCCCAGGGCTCAATCGGTACATTTTAGGAGGTCACTCAGAGAGACACCACTAGTCTCCTTTAGTAGACTGTGGTAGGTAAGCAGTTGTGTTGAGATATCCTCTAGTTACTTTTAGTTAGATCACTATCAGTTAGCCTAGTGCTAGTTTTGCATGAATGCAGGGAGTGTGGCTACTTTTTTCCACCTACCTCATCAGTTAACTGATTGTAGACTGATTTAGACATCCAAAGATAGACAAGTGAGCTCCAGCTGTGATTTTTCCACACTGAGTAAGCTAAACAGACAATTAGAGTTGGTAGATTCAAATCTTATCCAAAGTATTTGAATTCTATTTATTGTACTACCATTTTATTACTGATTAAGGAATGAAGATTAATGTTGTGATTATCTCACCAATTTTTGTCTGATTTATCTGAAATTTCTGTCATGAATTCTTTGCTCAGTGTATATTCATCTTAATTATTCCACTCCATAATTCATTTCCAATAGCTCTCATATTGGCTTGTAGATCTATGGTTCTCAATTATCTAACATAGTCTAGTTGGTCATTTTTCCTAACTTAGGATCTTATTATCACTATACTAGAGTATGGGAGACACACCTAGGGGTTATTTGCCACTTACTGCATCTGCATGCATGATTTTTTGCACCCCAGGGACCAATCCCTACATTTTAGGAGGTCACTATGAGTGCCACCCATAGTCTCCTTCAATAGAATATGGTAGGTAAGCAGTTATGCTGAGTTATCCTCCCCTTACTTTCAATTACATCACTATCGGTTAGCCTAGCGCCAGTTTTAGACATCCGGAGTTAGACAAGTGAGCTCCAACTGTGATTTTTCCACACCGAGTTAGCTAAATAGACAATTAAAGTTGGTATATTCGAATCCTATCAAAAGTATTCAAATTCTATTTATTGTACTACCATTGTATTACTAATTAATGAATGAAGATTAATGTTTTGATTATCTCAGCAATTTTTGTCTGATTTATCTAAAATTTCTATCATGAATTCTTTGCTTAGTGCATATTCATATTAATTATTCCACTGCATAATTCCTTTCCAGTAGCTCTCATATTGGCTTGTAGATCTATGGTTCTCAATTATCTAACATGGTCTATTTGGTCATGTTTCCTAACTTAGTATCTTATTATCACTATACTAGAGTACGGGGGACACACCTAGGGGTTATCTACCACTTACTGCATTTGCATGCATGAGTTTTTGCACCCCAGGGACCAATCCCTACATTTTAGGAGGTCAATCTAAGTTCCAACAGTAGTATCCTTCAATAGAATATGGTAGGTAAGCAGTTATGTTGAGTTATCCTCCCGTTACTTTCAATTAGATCACTATCGCTTAACATAGCACCGGTTTTAGACATCTAGAGTTAGACAAGTGAGCTCCAGCTATGATTTCGCCACACCAAGTTAGCTAAACAAACAATTAGAGTTGGTAGATTCAGATCCTATCCAAATTATTCGAATTCTATTTATTTTACTACCATTGTATTATTGATTAATGAATGCAGATTAATGTTGTGATTATCTCAGCAATTTTTGTCCGATTTATCTGAAATTTCTGTCATGAATTCTTTGCTCAGTGCATATTCATCTTAATTATTCCATTGCATAATTCCTTTCCAATAACTATCATATTGGCTTGTAGATCTATGGTTCTCAATTATCTAACATAGTTTATTTGGTCATTTCGCATTACTTAGGATCTTATTATCACTATACTAGAGTATAGGGGACACACCTATGGGTATCTGCCACTTACTGCATTTTCATGCATGAGTTTTTGCACCCCACGGAACAATCCCTACATTTCAGGAGGTCACTCTGAGTGCCACTAGTAGTCTCTTTCAATAGAATATGGTAGGTAAGTTATTATGCTGAGTTATCCTCCTGTTACTTTTAGTTAGATCACTATCGGCTAGCCTAGTGCCAGTTTTAGATATCTAGAGTTAGAAAAGTGAGCTCTAGCTGTGATTTTTCCACAGTGAGTTAGCTAAATAGACAATTAGAGTTGGTATATTCGAATCGTATCCAAAGTATTCGAATTCTATTTATTGTACTACCATTGTATTACTGATTAATGAATGAAGATTAATGTTGTGATTATCTCAGCAATTTTTGTCTGATTTATCTGAAATTTCTATCATGAATTCTTTACTCAGTGTATATTCATCTTAATTATTCCACTGCATAATTCCTTTCTAATAGCTCTCATATTGGATTGTATATCTATGGTTCTCAATTATCTAACATAGTCTATTTGGTCGTTTTTCCTAACTTAGGATCTTATTATCACTATACTAGAGTATGGGGGACACACCTAGGGGTTATCTGCCACTTACTGCATCTGTATATCTGAGTTTTTTCACCCCAGGGACCAATCCCTACATTTTAGGATGTCACTCTGAGTGCCACCAGTAGTCTCCTTCAATAGAATATGGTCTAGGTAAGCCGTTATGTTGAGTTATCCTCCTGTTACTTTTAGTTAGATCACTATTGGTTATCCTAGCGCCAGTTTTGCATGCATGGTGGGAGTATGGAGACTTTTTTCCACCTATATCATCAGTTAACTGATTGTAGACTGATTTAGACATCTGAATTTAGAGTAGTGGGCTCCAGCTGTGATTTGTCCACATTGAGTTAGCTAAACAACTAGTTAGAGTTGGTACATCCGAATCCTATCCACAATATTAAAATTCTATTTATTGTATTGCTGATTAATGAATGAATATTAATGTTGTGTTATCTTAGCAATTCTTATCCGATTTATCTGAAATTTTTGTCATGAATTCTTTGCTCAGTTTATATTGATATTAATTATCCCATTGCATAATTCCTTTCCAATAGCTCTCATATTTCCTTGTATATCTATGGTTCTCAAATTTAACAAAATGTACCCCTCTGCTTTGTAGTTAACTATGTGTTCTTGATGCTAGACTTGATAAATTTTGAAAGGAAGTACTTGAAGCCCATTATTTCATTATTCAGGATACAATTGACATTGATTTGAAATAACATGCAATTTGGCAAGGTGATATTTCAAAACCGATAAACCATGGTTTTGTGGAGATGATTTCAACACATGAATCCATTGGATTCCATTCTCGTATTGCATAGAGTTCATATCTATCCAAACGTTTTCCATATTTAATGTTCCATACTCTTTTTTTTCAATGCTTTTAGGGTTTCCCTGTAGGTGTAGTTATTGGTTGAGTTATTCTACTAGGGGTGTTGAAAGTTGAATTGATAAAATGCAATTTAAATATTGTTACTTATCACTAGAGAAATTTTTACTTTTATTGATAGCAAGCATGTTAGTAGAAGCTTGTTCCAATGCCTCGCTCCACTTATCAAATGTGTATAAATGATGTGGTGCATATAATAACACTGCTTCTAATATTATGTTACACTGATCAAATGCTTGCAAAGGTATATGCTATCATAGAATAACGCCTTTTTATTTTGCTATTGGGAAATACCTGAAATTTTGATTATCTTTTTGCACCTGCAATGACAGTCACAAAATTGTCTTCTAAGTGTTGTTTGGATAGTAGTCACAATTTAAAAAGTACATGCTACCTATTGTCTTGATCAATTCCTTCTATCCAACAATAGGCATGTGATTCCTACTAGTTAGTTGTTCGAGTCTTCTTTTATTTTTATCTAGTTTCTAGATAAATTGTGCTTAGTGGCAATAGCTTTAGGAGCATGTCTGTGAACCAATTTATTAACAAGAGTCCAATTACAAATTGCACTTAAAAGTTGTGTTTAATGTCAAAAAACTATGGCATTTCCAATGGCATTGATTGTATAGGTTCAAGTCTAGTATCATGTTCAAAATACTATTATCTATTTAGAAAATAAATGTATATCTTAATGCTAAATAGTCATTGAATCAAAATACTATGTTTCCTAGGAGATTAGTCTACCCTGGAAAAACCAATTGCTCCAGTGTTCTCCAATTATCTCACAAGACTTGCAAGAAATTGACATTAGGAAGTTGAACATTGATATCTATACATTCTAGCATAGAATAACTTGTAATAGAAACAAACTTATTGTCTTTGATCTTATGTATACAATATTTATAGGCTAGACTGAAAAGAACTATAGCTATAGTACATTTGCTATAGTTGTCAATAGCATTGTTCATCTTGAAATACATGACCTGGTAAAATAAAATGGACAAGTCTTCATTTTACAATTTACTTCAAATGTTAATCATCTAATATTTTTAGCAATATGAATTCCGCATTGTGCAAGAACCTTTGAATATGTTTATCGACTTGATTTGCAAATTTTATCAGTGTCCATAGATTTAGTAAGTTTCCTTTCTTTTTATTTAGCCTTGCTTGGTGTATTGTTTGACTTAATTTGTTTAATGTTATTTGATGTGGCTTGTTCTCTTGGATTGTCCAAATGTTTTTATTAATAGATGAAAATTTAATTGGCATATTTGTTTATTTCAAGTGAGGATGTTTCTAATTACCTATTTTTCTTTGAACTAAAAAATACAAATGTTTGTGTATTCAAATCATCTTGGTTTTCTTGTCTCCTTGATAGAGGCCTAGATTTGCTAGCATTTTTTGGTCTATTTGATGTTCTCATACTACAAAGAAGAGAGAAAAAATGTCCTCCACTGCTGAAGAGCACAAAAGCTTTGAAAAATTGGATTTCTCCATTCAACCAAATGCTTTCACAATATGAGCTCAACTTCAAGAGATTGATTATTTTTTATCTAGGCACAACTTGTTTTGATTGAAAAAATTCCACTATTTCCCAAGAGATTTCTTATTTGATGCACTTGTTGTTTTAGTGCACTTTTGGTTTACATCTATTGAAATAAGACAAGAAATAGTGAACCACTTTAAATCTAGTATAGATCGTCAAGATCTCGAAGCTCTTCATTCAATGAAGACAAAGATGATTATTGATTTCCTATAGGATTTACTCCATGTAGAGAATGCATATGCATATTTCCACAAGATGTATTTATTTGCATCCAGAGTTCATGAATCTTTTGAACTTGGCCTATGGGGCGATATTTTTTGTATCAAATGGTTTCGAATTGGTTGAAAGACTTGATTTTTGTTTGGTCATATGACAAAAGAACAAAGTATTGACCTTCAATACTCACACTGATGCATATGAATATAATCTTCTGTTCCATGATCAAGTCACATCATGCGGCCACTTTGAACTGCTATTTTCATTAAGATCAAATGCACACATATAGTTTTTTGCAAAAAGAAACAATCCAATGTGATATTCCTATTGGTCGGGTAGGCATGTTTCCTATTGAACAAGCTTTTTCAAAATAATATCTTTGTATTCTTGAAATTTCTTTCAATGATTTCCATGACTCATTGTTTGAATTAATATGTACATTGATACCATATGCCTATGCACCATCTCTGTGAATGGAAATTGAACAAACTTTTTGCAATTCCTATAATGAAAATAACATAAGGGAAAGCAAATTTGTTCCAAAGTATCTTGATCAAAGAGATATAAGGAATGGGCAATGTCTTCCTAATTGGAAAGGATATATTTTTAATTTGTCTATGTTATACATACATGGAAATATAAGGAAATGATTTCATGTTGCAATGGTTGTGTGAATTCTTTGGTTCCAACATTTACATTTCACAATTTAATCACAAACAATAGATTGAAGATTCTATTCAACATGTGCTTCTTCAAAGATACTTTATCTAATGCATATTTCTATTAGTAGTTTGCATAATCATTTTTTCATGTTTGTTCAAAAGAAACCTATTCGAGCTCCAATGCAAGCACTTTTGTATGGCATGGATACTCCTTCCCAAATGCAATTAGACATAGATGCAAGAAACTCTTGCTCCATGAAAAAAACAACATCCTTGAAGAAAAAAAACATTGAACATTTTCTTCTTGCAACCTATGGACCTGTGGAAAAAATAGAACACAAACGAAAAAAAAAAACAAAAAACAAATATTTCAATAGAACAAAATGTCCAATATCATAAACATATAAATGTGAAAAGAGCATAAACCTATTTCCTCCAATTTTTAGAAACAAATTTAAAATTTTTGAGATCTAAAACAAGAGATAAGACAAAATTGCATATGCATATTGCAAGGAAAAAAATATTTGCAAAAAAGAAGTCAATTGCTACATATTTAGCTTTGATCAAGGATACACCAATGCATGCATGCACTGTATGTGAACACATGTAATTTAGGAACAACCTTAATATCATTGACAATAAAACAATATTGAACCTTTCATATTCCATTCATGACAATGGTTCAATAGCTATTGAAGAAAACCAAAAAATATGCAAAAAATGCAAAAGAGCCCTCTACAACCAGGAAATATATGCATTCACAGTACCTTCACAAATTCGTCATAATACTAAACTACAACATGTGTCGACATTGACCCCCTTGGAAGAAATATTGATGTCAACAAGAATTTCATTTGTGTAAATTAGGAAATTTGGCTACAAAAAGGCTCAAATTGCACTCACTGGAACATTATTAATGTGCCTGCAGACTTAATTATCCTAGTTTAGGAAAATGTAGGAACATATAATGCTCTCGATAGGATTTCCCCTATATCCTCGAGAGTTTGATTTATATAGCTCATGAGGACATGTAGAGGCAGACGATTGACGGAGATTCATGGCGGTGAGGATGGGGGAAGTAGGTCATTCCTCCCCCAAGGATACGGTTGCAGGAGTGTAAGTTGGAATTATTCATATTTTTTTGAATCAAATTGGAGGAGAAGGATCATGAAAACAAGGAACAAATAAACAGTTGGTTCAGAGGGGTGACAGCAGGGGCAGTGTCTGCCGAAATCGGATTTGATTCCTTTACTACATATCATATAGAATAGATTAAAGGATCACATCCAATACATGAAAGACCACACCCTGATTGGAAAATTCATGGGGATGTTACCATCAGAAAAATCCCTAATATGGTGGATTAACTCTACCTAGAAACCAAGGGGTTATTTTGATCTTCACCTCGGATCCAAGGGATTCTTTACTATAAGCTTTATCAGTCTTAAAGATCGAAATCGTGTATAAATATTGTAACTTCAAAGGATATTATAAAATTATTTTACTGATGTACCCAAAGGGAGATGTTATTATTCCTCCACTAGGATGTTATTATTGTAATTGGTTGTCATAGAGTCATGAGGTAAATCCTCCATTGTAAGTCAGGTCATTAGTACCCTAACGAATATAATAAAATATTATTTTGTGATTTCCTAGGTGAAGTCGGCCTAGACAATTTAGTGGGCCCAACTTTATTAGGGTAAAAGTCAATTAACAAAAAGAGTATAAATAGAGTGGTTGTGCTTCTNCTCATTTGAACACAGACATACTCACATGTGTAGCACATAGGAGAGAGAGAGAGAGAGAGAGAGAGAGAGAGAGAGAGAGAGAGAGAGAGAGAGAGATACCAGCAAGGAGGAGGAATACCTTTTTTGGGGTTTTATCTTATACAGAGGAAGTTTTGCCGGGTTTTCGTCCCCTTGACAGTTCCCCAGGATAAATCTGTGTCTATCTTGTGATTGTGTTTCTTTCAGTGATTCTGCATATGCTATTGTTGTGAATTTTAATTAAACACCAATGATATATATCCTAGCATATGAAATCTTAACATGGTATCAGATCTGGCCTAAATAGAACAACTTTCACAAGGTAAAACTCTCTCTCCTCTCCTTTTGGAAGAAAGTAAGGTTTCTGCAAAAATTGGAATTTTGAAGATCTACTTGCAGAGAAATTTGCGCTTATCTAGATCACATCTATTGAGCCCTAGATCAAATTTTTTGGGTGGTTGAATCTATGGGAAATCCAAAGCCTAGTTTGGCCCTGAAGTAGAAAAATGCAGAAAACCAGAACTAGAAATTTTGCAGAAATTGTAACCTCGCAAGCAATATTTGAAGGGTGAAGATTTGGGATCTCTAGAAACCAAGTGGACCAACTAAATTTCCTCAGTCAAGCGCATCTCCTGGTAAGGTCAACTTTTCATTTTGATAAATTTCAATTTGTAGTGATCTCCTAGATAGGATGGCCCCAAGCACTAAGCTTGAGGATAAACTGGAAGGCATTGGAAACTTCCGAGCATGGAAGTATATGATTAGTGTCATTCTTATAGAGAATTATATTGATAAGTCTATCAAGGATGAATTCCCATAGCTAGAAGAAGATGAAGCTAAGGAGAAGCACCAGAAGGACCTAATCAAGGCAATGAGGATCAACAATGATTCTATCAAAGATCACTTGGTTCCTTAAGTGTCATCTAAAGAGACACCAAAGAAAATGTATGATTCCCTGTCTAGAATGTATGAAGGAAGGAACATCAACATAAACATTAATTTGAGATCTCAATTGAAGAGAACCAAGATGAGTAAAGGAGAATCATTTCAGGATTACTTCACAAGGGTCTCCTAGTTCAAGGAACAACTAGATGCTATTGGACAATCCCTTGATGAATATGAACTAGTCATGGATGCTCTCCAAAGACATGTTAGAAGAAAAGAGATAACAATTAGAAAAGAGACTACTCCAAACATCAATGTTACAACTGTCATAAGGTAGGACACACTGCTAGAGAGTGTCTATTGAAGAAGACCACCAACAAAAGACATCATGCTCATCTAGATGAAGATGAGGATGAATAAGAATAAGAAATACCTCAAACGAGACAAGCAAAAGAAAAAGATACAGAGGAATATGCACTATTATCTGCACTCTCTGGGTTTGTAACACTTGGAGAAGAAACATGGTTTATTGATAGTGGTGGCTCAAAGCATAGGACAAGGAAGAATCAAAATCTATCAAGACTTGAAGAAAATAAATCTCCTCAAAAGGTATCTCTAGGATATGACTATCAATATCCCATCAAAGGCATTGGTGAGTCAAGCTATAAGCTTGACTCTGTAACCTCCATAAAGATGAAGGAAGTACTATATGTACTAGGTTTGAAAAAGAACCTACTTTCCATCTCAAAAATAGATAAGAAAGGATATAGAGTTTATTTTATAGATGTACAAGTACTCATGTTTTCCAAAGGAAAGACAATTGAAGATGATTTGGTCATTGGTGAATAAGAATGAGGACTATACTAACTCAAGGGACATCATACAACCCTTGTCCATGAGACCACTAGCTCAACTGAACTATGGAATAGAAGTCTTTCTAACATCAACTACAAAGCATTACCCTATGTGAGCAAGGTGGTAACATGTTTACTAGATCTAAATATTGATCATGAAGGAACTTGCAAAGGATGTGCAAGAGGAAAGAACGTCAAGAACCCATTTCCTAAAAGTGAAACAAAGACTAAAGGTACATTGGAATTAATTCATTATGATGTATGTGGTCCTATTCTATCCACATCCTTAAGTGGATATGGATACTATGTCTCATTTATTGATGACTACTCAAGAAAGACATGGATATACTTCTTGGAGACCAAGAGTGAAGTGTTTGGGAAATTCAAGGAATTCAAAGCCTTGATAGAGAACCATTCAGAAAGAAGAATAAAGACACTGAGATCAGATAATGGTGGAGAATATACTTCAAAATAATTTGAAAAATTATGCAAAGAAGCTGGAATCAAGAGGGAACTAACTACTCCCTACAATCCCCAACATAATGGTGTTTTGGAAAGAAAGAATAGAACCATTATCAAAGAAGTGAAAACAATGATTCATGATCAATACCTTCCCATGCATCTATGGGATGAAGCAACAAGAACAATTGTGTATGTGCAAAATAGATTATCTCACATTTCTCTTCGATTCAAGAATCTTGAAGAAATACATACAGGAAAGAAACCTGAAGTGAGCCATCTCAAGATATTTGGATGTCTAGTATATGTGCATATTCTAGGAGAGAAGAGAACCAAGTTGGATCCTTCCAGAAATAAGGGAATATTCATTGGATACAGTGAAGTATCCAAAACCTTTAGGATATACATTTCAATATTACATCATATAGATATTGGTAGGGATGTGAAATTTGATGAAGAAATTGCTCTTAAGAAATCCATAAGGTTTCAGCTTGAAGAAGTACATGGAGAAGATGTACCTCCTAGAAAGGTAGAAGTTGAACCCTCTCCTGAAATAGTAGCATCAAAATATCATGATATGCTAAAACCTCAGGAACCCATTACTATGGATATCTCTCAAAAGAGAAAACCTGCTTGGGTAAGGGAAATCATACAAGAAGCAGAGAAGTATGGAGCTCCAGAAGGCTCCATAAGAACAAGCAAGAGATTAAAGACATAGTATAGTTATGTAGCTTTGATGTGTGATCTTGTATATCAATAACCCACCAGCTATGAGGAATCTGCACAGAGTGGGTGGAAGAAATGACTAAATAACCATTCCATAATGAAGAATAATGTTTGGGATATAGTACCGAAACAAGAAAACAAGAGTGTGGTATCTTAGAAATGGATCTACAAGATAAAACATGCAACTGATGGAAGTATTGAAAAGTACAAGGCAAGATTTGTGGTTAGAGGATTCTCTCAGAAAGAGGGGATTGTTTTTGAAGAGACATTTGCTCCAGTAGAAAGGTACACTTCCATTAGAACCATCATGGCACTTGCGTCCATGATGAAGTGGGATCTACACCAAATGGATGTAAATACAACCTTCTTGAATGGTGTTATTGAGGAAGAAGTTTACATCTAACAACCACAAGTATTTAAATTCGAAGACAGAGTGACTCATGTATGTAAGTTGAAAAAGGCTCTGTATGGAATGAAGCAAGCTCCCAGATATTTGTATGGAAGAATTGATTGCTTCTTGACAAGATTAGGTTTTACCAAGAGTAAAGCTGACCCTAACCTTTACATGAAGATTATGGATGATGAACTTGTCATACTATTACTGTACGTGGATGATCTATTTCTGACAGGAAATGAGAAACAAATCACAGATTATAAGAAGAATCTAGATGAATAATTCGAGATGAAATATCTTGGATTGATGCATTATTTCCTCGGGCTGGAAGTGTGGCAGAGCCTAAAAGGAATCGTTCTGAATCATGGAAAGTATGCAGTGGAAATATTGAAAATATTTGATATGTTGGATTGTAAATCCATGGCCACACCCATGGACACCAACCTAAAGTTGTTATCTGATGAATCATCGGAGTTAGTGGACATAACTCAGTATAGACATATTATTGGGTCACTGATGTATCTAATGAATACAAGGCCAAATATATTCTTTGTTGTGGACACCTTAAGTTAGTTTCTAGTTTAACCTAAATGGGTTCACCAGACAGTTGCAAAGCATGTGATGATGTACCTAAAAGGTAGGATAGACTTTGGACTATATTATGATAGAGCTCATGATTACAGATTGTATAGATATACAGATTCATATTGGGAAGGAAGTGTAGCAGACAGAAAGAGCACATCAGGTAGATGTTATTGTTTGGGATATTCCATGATCTCATAGTTTAGTAAGAAACAATCCAATGTTGCTCTCAGCACGACTGAAGTAGAATACATAGCAGCTTGCTACGCTAGTTATGAAGCGATATGGCTTAGAAAACTGATGTCAAGCGTATTTTACATGGAGTTGGACACCACAGTGATTCTATGTGACAACCATAGTTGTATAAAGATGTCAGACAATTCTATGTTCCAAGATAAATCAAAGCACATAGAAATTCAATATTTTTATATAAGGGATATGGTACAGAAGGGAGCTATAAAACTACAGTATGTGAGTACTGATGAGCAACTTGCTAATGTGTTGATCAAGCCTCTATATCAAGTGAATTTTGAATACCTTCATGACAAGCATGGTGTAGTCCGAAAAGACTGTCCTCACAAGGAGGAACAATGATGATATGGACCCTTATTGGAAAGGAGGAACAAGTCAAAGATATGGAATCTCCTTAAAAAGGAAAACAGGTTGAAGATATGGACTCTCTTCGAAAAGGAGGAACAAGTCAAAGATATGGACTCTCCTTGGAAAGAAAGAATAGGTCGAAGATATGAACCCTCCTCATACAATGGGGGAGATATAGACCCTCCATGGAAAGGGGGAGTGTTGATTAGACTGTCATTAATGAAATGATCCTCTCTTAAGCATGGTCTTGCAGGAAAATAACACTCTACTCTTGAGAGTGGTCCTTACTAGCTAAGGATGGTACTGCATAAGTTACTCTTACATGGAGAGTGTACCTACATTTATATGTAGATGCTGTATAATAACACTCGCTTGCGATTGGTCCTAAATTTAATGCTGAGGGTGCTCTACAATGAGCCCTTGTGGATGCCATAGTCTAACAATCACATGGAGTGGTCCTAGATTCAATGCTGAGGATGCCCTAGGATGAGTCCTTATGGGCACCAGATCTGCAGTATCAGATGTTACTATTGCATGGAGAGTGTACCTACATTTATATGCAGATGTTGTAGAATAACACTTTCTTGCGAGTGGTCCTAGATTTAATTCCAATGATGTTCTACAATGAGTCCTTGCAGACGCCGTAGTCTAACACTCACATGGATTGGTCCTAGCTTCAATGCTAACGATGTCCTACAATGAGTCCTTATGGACGACAGCTCTTGCATTCATGTGCAAACGATATCTACATTTAGCTATAGACGATTCAACCGGTAGATACTATGGACCCTCCTCGCTAAGGGGGAGTAGGTTGATGGAGGATTACATCATCCTTGGGTCTATGATCTAAAGTGATAGGGATTGATCATCCCACAAATATATCATGTGTACTGAGGTAGTGTTTGTTAAATTTTCATATGCTAAGCTAGAACATCATTATTTCATTTGATTTTCATAACTAAAGCATATAAACAGGATCACTGAAAGAAACAGTATCACAAGAACAACACAAATTTATCCTGGGAAAACCCTAAAGGGAAAAACCCAGCAAAATCTTCCTAAATATAGATGCCCAAAAAGATAAAAGATAAAACCAACAAGGAGATCAAATCCTGATCCTCCTCCTTCTCCAGCTACTCTTCTCTTCTCCACTAATGCGCTACACAAGTGAGAGCATGTGCTCCAAATGAGGAGAGCTACACTTCTATTTATATTCATCCATTCACTTAAGTTAACTCATCCAACATGTAGGCTCGAGTTAAATCATGTAGGCTCGAGTTACACATGTAGGCTCGAGTTAAATCATGTAGGCTCGAGTTACACATGTAGGCTCAAGTAACCACACTGGGGTGCTGATGACCCACCTTTACAATTAGAGGGGACTACCTCATGACTCTTATTAGTTCTTCCGATTAGAAGCATCGGGGTAAAATGTAATACAAGTTGATCTCCCGTTAGGACCATCGGGGACCACAAAAAGATACATATAGAAAATTATTCGAAGTTACAATATTTCAACACTCCCCCTTAACGAGAAGGGTATTCTACAACAACATCAACAACAACAAGAGTAGGAGAGAGATAGAGGAAATCATCAACATCATCAGGGTAACACATCTATAAATCATTGGAAGCTTTTCAACATCATGTAGTCTTCATCTTCAATCTTCAGTCTTCATCATCATTAATTCTTTGACTGCTTCAATCAGCAACATCTTCAGCATTTTGATATTTCAATAAGCAATAACATCTTCAACACTTTGACCTTTCGATCAGCAACATCTTCAGCACTTTGACTTTTCGATCAGCAACAACATCTTCAGCATTTTGACCTTTCGATCAGCAACATCTTCAGCACTTTGACTTTTCGATCAGCAACAACATCTTCAGCATTTTGACCTTTCGATCAGCAACATCTTCAGCACTTTGACTTTTCGATCAGCAACAACATCTTCAACATTTTGACCTTTCGATCAGCAACATCTTCAGCACCTTGACCTTTCGATCAGTAACAACATCTTCAACACTTTGACCTTTCGATCAGCAATATCATCATCAACACTTTGACCTTTCGATCAGCAGTAACATCATCATCATCATACTCTGATCTTTCAATCATAATCATCATCATCACACTCTGATCTTTCGATCAGAAACATCATCATCATACTTTGATCTTTCGATCAGAAACATCATCATCATACTCTGATATTTCAATCAGTACGTCATCATCATACTCTGATCTTTCGATCAATACGTCATCATCATCATGCTTTGATCTTTCGATCAGTTCGTCATCATCATCATACTCTGATCTTTCGATTAGTACATCATTATCATACTCTGATCTTTTGATCAGTACGTCATCATCATCATAATTTGATCTTTCGATCAGTACGTCATCATCATCATACTTTGATCTTTCGATCAGTACATCATCATCATCATACTATGATCTTTCGATCAATACGGCATCATCATCATCAGCTACAACTTGCAATCCACAACTCAAAGACAAAAAGTCTTTGGATCACTTTTGGACTTAAAGTCCAGGGATGATGCAATCCCACCACATTCTCGACAACCAAAGTTACTGGATTGATTACGGGAGAATTAGTCCCTATCACTTTAGGACTAAGTCCAAGGATGATGCAATCCTACCACATTCTCGAGGACCGAAGCCACTGGATTGATTACAGGAGAATCAGTTCCTATCACTTTAGGACTATGTCCAAGGATGATGCAATCCTACCACATTCTCGAGGACCAAAGCCACCAGATTGATTATGGGAGAATCAGTCCCTATCACTTTAGGACTATGTCCAAGGATGATGCAATCCTACCACATTCTCGAGGACCGAAGCCACCAGATTAATTACAGGAGAATCAGTCCCTATCACTTTAGGACTATGTCCAAGGATGATGCAATCCTACCACATTCTCGAGACCGAAGCCACCGGATTGATTACGGGAGAATCAGTCCCTATCACTTTAGGACGATGTCCAAGGATGATGTAATCCTACCACATTCTCGAGGACCGAGGTCACTAGATTGATTATGGATAGATGTCCCAAGATGATACAATCCCTCTTCATTCTCGAGGATCGAGGTCACTAGATCACTTATGGACAGATGTCCTGGGATGATACAATCCCTCTTCATTCTCGAAGACCAAGGTCACTGGATCACTTTAGGGAAAGTTACCAGAGATGATACAATCCCACTGCTACATCACTACTCCCCCTTTTGGGGAAGGTCTTCGAACCACACCAAGATTATCTTGAAAGTGTTCGAACTTCACTCGGGACAGAGGCTTTGTCAACACATCAGCAACTTGTTCATTAGTACTCACATACTGGAGCTTTATGGCTCCCTTCTGCATAATATCTCGAATGTAGAAATACCTGATTTCTATGTGCTTTGATCAGTCATGGAACACAGGGTTCTTTGTCATCTTTATACAACTTTGGTTATCACATAGAATCATGGTAGTGTCCAATTCTAGGTTGAATAATCCTGACATCAACTTCCGAATCCATATGGCTTCACAACTAGCAAAGCAAGCTGCTGTATATTCTGCTTCGGCTGTGCTTAGTGCAACACTGGATTGTTTTATGCTAAACCATGAAATCATAGCAGATCCCAGACTATAACATCCACCTGATGTGCTTTTTCTGTCTGAGATACTTCCAGCCCAATCTGCATCTGTATAGCCATACAATCTATACTCATGGCTATTATCATAATATAGACCAAAGTCTGTAGTTCCTTTCAAATATCTCATCACATGTTTTGCAGCTACCAAGTGAACCCGTCTAGGTTGAACTAGATATTGACTTAAGGTGTTCACATCAAAAAAAATGTCTAGTCTAGTATTTGTTAAATACATCAATGACCCAATGATCTGTCTATAATGAGTCACATCCACTAACTCTGATGAGTCATCAGTTAACAACTTCAGGTTGGAATCCATGGGTGTGGAAAAAGCTTTGCATTCCAACATATTGAATCTTTTAAATATCTCTACTGCATACTTTCCCTGGTTGAGAAATATTCCTTCTGAACTTTTCCATACTTCCAGACCTAGGAAATAATGCATTAACCCAAGGTATTTCATCTCAAATTCTTCTGATAGTCTCTTCTTGATTTCCATAATCTGTTTCTCATTCCCTATCAAGAATAAGTCATCCACATATAGTAGTAGGATGACAGGTTCATCTTCTACAACCTTGAGGTAAAGGTTAGGATCATCTTTACTCTTGGTAAATCCCATGCTTGACAGGAAACTATCTATCCTCTCATACCAAGCTCGAGGAGCTTGTTTAAGACCATACAAGGCCTTCTTCAATTTGCATACATGAGTATGTCTTTCTTCAACTTCAAATCCTTGAGGCTGTTCTATGTAAACTTCTTCTTCGATCACACCATTCAGAAAAGCTATTTTCACATCCATCTGGTGTAAGTCCCACTTCATCATGGATGGAAGTGCCATGATAGTTCTAATCGAAGTATACCATGCTACTGGAGCAAATGTCTCTTCATAATCAATTCCCTCTTTCTGAGAGAAACCTATGGCCACAAATCTTGCTTTATACTTCTCGATACTTCTGTCAGCTGCATGCTTTATTTTGAATATCCATTTGGAGGATACTATACTCTTTCCTTCTGGTTTGGGAACTATATCCCATACATCATTCTTCATTATCAACTGGTATTCTTCAGTCATTGCTTCTACCCATTCTTTCTTCTGTACCGCTTCTTCAGAGTTTGTAGGTTCTTGTTCTACAAGATCACACATCAAGGCTACATAGTTGGAAAAAGTATTAGGTTTCTTTTTTTCCCTTGTAGAGCCTTTAGAAGCTCCATATCTTTCTGCCTCTCGTATAATTTCTCTTGTCCAAGCAGGCTTTCTCTTTCTTGATATCTCCATCATGGGAGGTTCTTGTGGTTCTGCCATGTCATGTTCTTCAGGAGCTTCATCTTCAGGGAAACATGTAATTTCTTTATTTCTGGGTGGTGTCTCTTCTTCATACACTTCTTCATGTTGGCACTTCCTGGATCTCTTGAGGGCTGCCTCTTCATCAAATGTCACATCTCGACTGATTTCCATGTGATGGAATCTAGGAATGTAGATTCTAAATGATTTGGATACTTCACAATATCCAACAAATATCCCCTTCTTTCTGGAAGGGTCTAACTTGGTTATTTTCTCTTTTGGTATATGAATATATACTGGACAACCAAATATCTTGAGGTGACTTACCCTAGGCTTCTTTCCTGTGAATATCTCTTCTGGAGTTTTGAACCCAAGAGCACTGTGAGATATTCTATTTTGTACATACACAGTAGTTCTCGCCACTTCTGCCCATAGGTGCATTGGAAGATCTTGATCATATATCATTGTCTTCACTGCCTCCATGATGGTTCTGTTCTTTCTTTCCGCCACCCCATTCTATTGGGGATTGTAGGGAGTAGTTAGTTCCCTCTTTATTCCGGTATCTTTGCAAAAGGCATCAAACTCTTTTGAGGTATACTCTCCTCCATTGTCTAATTGGAGTATCTTTATTTTCTTGTTTGAAAGATTCTCTATCAAGGCTTTGAACACCTTGAATTTCTCAAACACTTCACTTTTTTCTTTCAATAAGTATATCCAAGTCTTTCTTGAAAAGTCATCAATAAATGTGATATAATATTCAAAGCCACTTAAGGATGTGGAAGACATTGGACCACATACATCTGAATGAATCAATTCCAACGTACCTTTTGTTTTTGTTTCACTCTTAATTGGGAATGGATTCTTGATGTTCTTTCCCTTTGCAAATGCCTTCATGCTTGATCTTCATGTATGGTAATCCCATCACTACTTTGTTCACATGAGGTAGAGCCTTGTAATTGATGTGGGCAAGCCTTCTATGCCATAGTTCACTAGGGTCAGTGGACTCATGCACAAAGGCTGTTTCTGAGTGCCCCTTGAGTTTATACAAGCCTCCTTCTTCTTCACCAATGATGATTGCATCTTCAATATTCTTTCCTTTGGGCCACATGAGTACTTGACCATCTATAAAAGCAACTATGAATCATTTCTTATCTAAAGCTGAGATAGAAAGTAAATTCTTCTTTAGACCAGGTACATATAATACATCTTTCATTTTTAAGGGATTACTTGATTCAAGTTTGTAGCTTGCTTCACCAACTCCTTTGATCGGATATTGATAGTCATCTCCTAGGGATACTTTCTGAGGAGAGCTCTTTTCTTCAAGTTTGGATAGAGTTTTCTTTTGTCCTGTCATGTGCTTTGAAGCACCACTATCAATAAGCCAAGTGTCTTCTCCAGGAGTCACAGACCCAAAGAGAGCAGAAAATAGTACATACTCTTCCGCATCTTCTTCTCTTGCTTGCTTTCTTGAAGGTCCTTCATCTTCTTCTTCTTCATCCTCATCTTCAGCTAGATGAGCATGGTATCTTTTGTTGTTGTTGATCCTCTGCTTATATTATTTCTTCTTTATAGGACAATTTATGGCAATGTGTCCTATCTTGTCACAATGGAAACATTGAAAACCAGAGTAGTCCTTACTTGATAGACTTTCTTTCGATCTTTGGAATCTTCTAGGAGGTTGATGATCTTTATGATTTCCCTTCTTGAAGATGGGTTGATTCCTTCTTCTTTTTCTAGTATGAGTGGCTAGGGCTTGATCATCCTCTTTTAGTAAGGCTTCTCTATTTTCCACTCTAGTCTCCTCTTGAATGCAGTCTTCCCATACCACATCAAACTGCATGCTTTCCTTCCTGGAACACATCATTTGAATGAATTATTCCCATGGTCTAGTGAGACCATTGAGAGCAGTCATAACCATTTCATATTCATCAAGCTTATCTCCAATAGCTTCTAGTTGCTCTTTGATTTGAGAAACCTTCGTGAAGTAGTCTTGGATGGATTCTCCATGACTCATCTTGATGCTCTTCAGTTGAGCTCTTAGATTCATCTTTCTGTTAATGTTTCTTCCTTCATACATTCTAGATAGGGCATCAAACATTTCTTTTGGAGTCTTCTTGGATGACACTTGAGGGATCAAGTGATCCTTGATGGAGTTAGCAATAATCCTTTGTGCCCTAATAATATCCTTTATGTGCTTCTCCTTGGCTTCAGCTTCTTCAGGTTTTGTAACTTCTTCTTTGACATACTTATCAAGATCATTCTCTTGGATAATGAGACCAATCCTGTATTTTCATGCTCGAAAATTCTCTATGCCTTCTAGCTTGTCCTCAAGCTTAGTGCTTGGGGCCATCTTGTCAGAAAATCAACAAAAATTGAAATTTTGCAAAATGAGAAACTGACCTTACCAGGAGATGCGCTTGAGTGAGGTGAGTTGACTGATGTGCTTGGATTCTGGAGATCTCAATTTTTCACCTTCCAAATCAGACTTGCAAGATTTAGCTTCTGCATTTTTTTGGTTCAGCTATCAACTGGGGTTTGACTTTTCTGGATATTCACACATCCAAAAAAATTGATTCTAGGCTCAACAGATGCACTCTGGGAGGGCGCAAATTTCTATGCAAGTAGTTTTTCGAGACTCAAAATTTTTCCCGAAAACCCTAATTTCTTCCAGGGAGAGAGAGAGAGCTATTCCACCTTGTGAAAGCTGTCCTGTTTAGGTTAGCTTTGATACCAGGTTAAATTTTCATATGCTAAGCTAGAACATCAGTATTTCATTCCATTTTCATAACTAAAGCATATAAATCGGATCACTGAAAGAAACAGTATCACAAGAACAACACAGATTTATCCTGGGAAAACCCTAAAGGGAAAAACCCAACAAAAGCTTCCTCAATATAGATGCCCAAAAAGATAAAAGATAAAACCAACAAGGAGATGAAATCCTGATTCTCCTCCTTCTCCACTAATGCGCTACATAAGTGAGAGTGTGTGCTCCAAATGAGGAGTGCTACACTTCTATTTATATTCATCCATTCACTTAAGTTAACTCATCCGACATGTAGGCTCGAGTTAAATCATGTAGGATCGAGTTACACATGTAGGATCAAGTAACCACACTGGGGTGCTGATGAACCACCTTTACAATTAGAGGGGAATACCTCATGACTCTTATTAGTTCTTCCAATTAGAAGCATCAGGGTACAATGTAATACAAGTGGTTCTCCCGGTAGGACCATCAGGGACCACAAAAATATGCATATAGAATATTCTTCGAAGTTACAATATTTCAACAGTGTTGCGGCAAAGGATCAAGAATATCAAAGTGTTGTTGTAAAAGGATCAAGAAGATCGAAGTGTTGCTGCAAAGGATCAAGAAGATCGAAGTGTTTCTGCAAAGGATCGAGAAGACCGAATTGTTGTTGCAAAGGATAGAGAAGATCGAAGTGTTCTTGCTAAGGATCAAGAAGATTGAAATGCTTCTACAAAGGAGAAAGTGATCATATTCTACATAAGATAAAGAATCAGTGCTTTAGAATACAATGTTCTAGTACTAAAGACATTGAAGAGTAACTGTTCCTGTTACTGACTGTGAAAACTTTCTATGATGTATATATGTATTACCTTAATACTACTGCATATGTTCTCTCTTGTTACTCCTATATTTTATGATGATGTTTTCAGTAGATAACCCTTCTCTTTAAGGGGGGAGTGTTGAAATATTGTAACTTCAAATAATATTCTAAATGTATTTTACTGATGTACCCCAAGGGAGATGTTATTATTCCTCTGTCGGGATTTTATTATTCTAATTGGTCATCATAGAGTCATGAGGTAAAGACTTCATTGCAAGTCGGGTCATTAGTACCCTAATGAATATAATAAAATATTGTTTTGTGATTTCCTTGGTGAAGTTGGCTAAGACAGTTTAGTGGGGCTGACTGAATTAGGGTAAAATTCACTTGACAAAAAGAGTATAAATAGAGTGGTTGTGCTTCTCATTTGAACATAAACAGACTCACTTTTGTAGCGAATAGGAGAGAGAGAGAGAGAGAGAGAGAGAGAGAGAGAGAGAGAGATACCAACAAGGAGGAGGAATACATGTTTTGGGGTTTTATCTTATACATCTTATATAGAGGAAGTTTTGTTGGGTTTTCTTCCCCTTGAGGGTTTCCCAGGATAAATTTGTGTCTATCTTGTGATTGTGTTTCCTTCACCGATTTTGCATATTCTATTGTTGTGAATTTGAATTAAACACTAATGATATCTATCCTAGCATAAGAAATATTAACAAATCGAGTGATGGATGTAGGGCCTTATTTTTTTCTATTTGGACAGTTTTTTCCTTAGACCCTGGAAGGAAAGGTTTTTCCTGAAGAAGGAGGATATGAGAACAGCATCGGTATGGATATGTTTGTATTCTCTTCTAGGGGAATATTGGGATCTTAAAATTTTGGAATACATTGGAAACACTATGGGTTCCTTCATCAAGATCTTGGTGCATACTAGGGATAAGAGGTGTACAATGTATGCATGGATTTATGTTTATATGGATCTATCAAAATACCTCCCCGAGGCCATCAACTTGACATGGGAATATGAGAACTGGTTGCAACCCTTAGATAATAAACATATCCCCTTCTGTTGTCTCGGATGCCATGAGTACGGGAACCTTTTCAGATATTTCCCTCAAAATAGCCTCCCCTCATCCTAGCAGTCTAAGGTCATGGATGGTAAAGGATTATCAAACATTTCAAATTAGAAGAGGAGTGGATGTAGACAGGAAGTACCCGAGGTGCAAAAAAACCCACAGTCTCTAACCAATTTGTAACATTAGAGGAGCAAATGGAGAATGTGTTGGAGCATACGCCCCCAACTGAGAAGTTGAGGAATCCGAGTCTAGATCCAATACAACATGGAAAGGATGCAAGTCATAAGTATTTCAAGAAGAGTAGATCCCGATCCAACATGAGATGGTGTTAGAAGAAGAGGGGGACAACATAGACATAGGGGATCTAGATCTAGAAGGGATCGAACAAGATTGCGAAAACAAAGAGAAGGGATACATGCCCCAAGAACATGTCTCCATTCTAAAGGATGTGATCATAAAGGCTCATTCCATGAGCCCTTTGGGGATTGTTCTAGGTCCCTAGAAAGGTAACTAAAGGAATTATGTTGAGATGGGAAATAAACAAAGAAGGAAAATTAACCAACATCGATTTGCTGAAGTAGGTCTTAGGTTGACGGAATCGGGTCAGTACCCTATAATTAGGGATTCTCTAGGTCTTCAATTTTTTTATGTGTTATCATTGAAATTCATCACCCGGAACATAAGAGGGTTGAATATCCCTAAAAAATTTCACATTCTGAAGAAAAAAGTTCAGAGAGAAAAACTGAGAATAATGTTCTTGCAAGAAACAAATGTTTCTTAAGCCCAACTTCGAGAGGTAGGAAGAAATGCTTGGCTAGGATGTGATGGGTTGGGATTGATGCAATGGGATATTATTGTTACATGGGAATATCATGGGACCCTGGTAGGGTATATTTGTTAGTTTTCATGGCCTCTCCTTGATACATCTCGACTGAATTCTAGGTGACTGTTTTTTTAATCAGGGGTGTCCTTACTAATGTTTATCTCCCTCATTTGTCACAACAAAAGGTAGGATTTATAGAATCCTTGAGAGGACTCCATAGGTGGGTTGGGGGAAGAAAATGGGTTATAGGAGGTGATTTCAACATGATCACTTCCCTATATGAGAAGAAAGGAGGAAGGAGGATATTGGAAAGGAAAATATTTCTTTAGGGAGACCGCTGAGGACTTGAAGTTAGTGGATATTGTTCCAAGAAACAATGTCTTCACATGGAATAATAAAAGGGGAGGATATAGGAATATTTCTTCCCATCTTGACCATTTCCTAGTGTCTAAATCAGTCATGGATTTAGGAAGTGACATCTCCACCCTTGTTCTTCCCTTTGTAGGGTCAGATCAGTGACCATTATGTTTATGGTGGAGTGGGTTGGGGTATTAGTTCAAGAATCTCTTTCTCTTTGAACAATTTTTCCTTAGACACCCTAAATTTAACGATATCATTCATTAGTGGTGGAAAACATTGGACTATGGGGATTGACAATGTATGTAACAATTACAACAAAGGCCCAAATATATTAAAGGGAGAATTAAGAAATGGAATAAATACTATTTTTGCAACATCTTCTTGGGCAAAAGGAACTAGAAAGGATATTAGAAGAGATTCAGGTGTAGGGGATGAGATGAAGTTAATCCCCTAAACTCAACGAGGATGATTCTTGCATGATATCTCCACTTATGGAAAGATAAAGGTACGAGGAAATCTTGTGGAAACATAAATCCAAGATAACCTAGCTTAAAGAAGGGGAATGAAATTAAAAAAATTTCCATTTCTCGAATACTCAACACCATATCTAGAATAAGATCCTCATGCTCAAGAATAGGGTGGGAGAGCAGCTGGAGAATAGGGAGGACATTAAAGGGAAATTGTTGTTTCTACAACCACTACCCCAAAAAATTTCATGTTTTAGGCCCCCCCTTTGATTTCTTAGCTTTTGATTTTACTTAGACCTTTTTTCCCTTTGAAAACTATTGTTCATGACTTGGTTTTACCCTGAGTAAGCTCAAGAATATTTTTTTCACACCAAGTATGAAAATTTTTCTGATCTGCTGTGTCAGAACATTTCCTAGATTATTGCCGATACAGCGAAAATAATTTTTCTTCCCGCTCGACGCTTTACCATTGATTTTATGTTGTTTTGACCCGATGTGTCGAAAAGTATTCTTTTTTCCGACACAGCGGAGAAGGTTTGGTTTTCATTTGTGGTATTTCATCCAATATTACGCTCGGGGGGGATTTCAACATGGGACCAAAATAATTTTGATTTCTAGCCGATACTATCGGCAAATTCATGCTTTCGAAGACGACGTTCTTTGTTGGGTCATTTCACCAAAGCTAACCAACAATTACGGCTAGGTCTCTCTCTTATTGCTAATACGTTCGGTTACTTCTTATCGAGTCTGTTGATGGGAATTGATAGGGAGCTTTTAGGATCCTTTTCTGATAGTGCTAGGGTTTAATTTGGTTTTCTTTCTGAAGAAGACCAAATTTTTTTGTGTTAATAGTCAATTATGTCACTACCGAAGCCGTTGAATGAAATGTGCTCTTGTGGTTTGGCTTCGATGAAGCTAACCGATAGTTGTGGCAGAGCTGTGATTTTTGAGCTGCCATGATCGGAGGTATTTCATCTCGCTCATCGACATGGTTTTTTCGATGAAGTTTTATATGGGAACCAAAAGGTGTTTCATATGATCGTGCGATGTAATTACCCCACCAACCGCATTTAATGTGTCGTTGTTGTTTTATTATATAAGCCTGGGGTGTTTTTTGATTATGAGCGTTACGATTGGATAAGGATTGTGGAGAATATCATGTTTTAGCATGCATTACATATTCATGAAGGATTGCTACCTCCCTTTTTGAGTGCGTTCCTACCAAAGTTTTCCATTTGGAGGCTTCATAGAAGTTGGCGTCAACATTTTCAACAAACCATTGAACTATCCTTGCCAGGTAGGATACTATCCTTCCATGACTTGTTTAATTGGTTAAGTGGTATTTTATTTGGATCTTTGTATTTAGGTTTCATTTTGCGAAGATAAGGTTTCCATCGTTGTCTTCGGGTTTAAAATATTTCTCCTTAGCCTCTTGATTTGTATTTAGTAAGCTTTTCTTTTGACCCATCCGTCTATTTCTTGACCTAGCTTACTCTAGTCATGGTTTTATTTCTACCTGCTCCCAACCTTTTCCTTCCTTTTCCGTTCAGACATCGATAGCTTAGGGCTCTGGTTGTGCAATAATGAGGTCGATATCGCCCGAGATTTTCGTCGGCCCTCCCTCGACTGGTTCATATCAGTTTGCGGTGATTAGGGTTATCGAAGCCGTAGATCTCCAAAAGCCTTGTCTTTCATTTGGTTTCATAATCTAGGTTTTCAGATAGAACGTGTTGGCCCTATTGGCCTGCGGATTGGCACCACCATGTTCCTTTGGTTTGTTTTTGTGGATCGTAGATCTCCTAAAAAGGGTCATGCATAAGTTTCAAAGGTTTTTTTTATCAATACCTAGTATTGTGCTTGGGAACGATAAGGTTAAAATCTCGATGCCTCAGTCAGAGCTTGCATGTGAGCTAGTTTTTATCGCACAGTTTTGACCTTACATTAGGTTTGGGTTTTGGTGGTGCATGAAATGTTACATGCGGAGTTGTTTTCCCATGGCTAAGGACAATATGGTAAAATACTGGTCAAACTTGTTCTAAAAATAAATGATTTGTTAGGAGAAAATGATAAATTTCTTATATGTATTGCAAGTTTTACAGTATTTATTCATTTCTTGTGTGCATGAATATATGTGGTTTACAATCATAGGGATGCTAAGATAGGTTTGGTGTGTTTTGTTACAGCCTCAGTCTGCATCCGATACCATGTCCAAGAAAGGCAAGAAGAAAGCTAAAGTTGTTGAGGAAGAATCAGACCTAGAAGTCATGCCTAAGGTTGAAAATAATTTATGAAGACACAAAATCAGTCACCTGAGCCGAGCCGGAATTCAAGTGGGGCCAGATATATCATATGCTCCAGGATCAAAAGGTTCCATACATGGGCTTGGAATATTTAATTTGTTTGGAAACATATTAAGATTAGGGATTAGAAAGGTGTCCATGCGACCATAGATATTTCCTTGCTCCGAGGTGATTGTATGGATTTTCTCTAAGGAAGACACTGGAGGTATGATCACGTATAATGTGGAGGAAAAGGGTTTTGCTTCTTTTACCCCTGCATTCATAGCCAAATCCTACATCTTTCCAGTCTCAGAAGTCAACATGAAAAATGATTGGATAAATAGTTTGACTATTGATTATATTGGATGCATAAAAATGATGATGACAGAGGGAAAGTCATTCCGACAAAGGCCATCTGTGCAATATGAAACCGCCAGTCTATGCACATCATATAGACCTGTAGCACTGATGCTTAACAAGATTTTTGACAGGCCTAATGGAATATTTTATAAGATTGGTTGGATACCACTGATGCATCATGTGACCATGGAAGGTACTATTTTCAACTGGTCAAACAAAGTGGCTAATAGCTTGTCTTCCTGCATATCTGCAGCACAGGAAGGATTGCTCTGACAGAAGTATGAGTTCTACATGGGATCATTTTTAATTGACTATATACTTTGCCTACATCCATTTGAGAAGCTAAACTATAGTTTGAAGTAGGAAAAAGTGCTTATTTACACTACATTGTTGGCAATGGGTTTTGGACAAGTCAGTTGCGCAACATTGTGGATGTTGCGTAAGCTCAAAAGACACCGCACAAGTGAAAGATGGTGCACAAGGCAAAAAATAGACTATTTTGAATATTTTATGTCACTTTTTATACTTTGGACCATATTTTGTGGATATTGGTCATTAGTTGGTAGAATCAGTTAGGAGTTAGTTAGAAGTGGACCATGAATGTAAAGGTGCAAGCCTATAAATAAAAGAGGAATTGTGAATGTAAGTATCAGTGTATAATGTTGATCATATAGAACCCTAGATTGAGGATTGAATTGTTGTCTGTTTTGGATCTGTGATTGATTGCGCAGAAGTAATATGAAAAGATGAGGGTTGATCTGAATACAATTATCTTTTTGTCTCTTTCTATCTTTCTATTTTTGCAATCCAATGGTGAATATGTGTGACATGGATCTATGATGAAATGTTTACTGCTTATGAATGATGTTACTTTTCTAGATCTGTTTGCGCAACAACATGGTTAGTTTGTGATGAATGAATGATGCAATTAATAATGAATGGTTTTGTTGATGATTAAGTGATTGGTTGAATCTGATAAGTTGATGAACTATCTATGACCATAGTCCTCTTCTATTCTGCAGAAACTTGGTTCCATCAGCCCTCCCTCAAACATCTTGGGTGAGACTTCATCCACTTCACGGGTGTTTCTGGACATGGTAAAACCTATCTAGGTCAGTGCTTAGGGAGATCACGACGAGTTGTGTGTCGGCAGAGTGGGAATTGCTGTCGACTAGGTTTTTTTGGTTGGGTTTGCACCAACATGCATACCAATTGTTATGGGCTCACAGATATCATAGCTCATACAAGCTCATCTGTGAGGAATTCCTAATGCTACTTTATTAGTTAATTTTTATTGAAGAATGTAAATGTATATTTGAAGGTGCTTTAGAAGCTATAAGAGAGTATGGAGATTATTTATTCTCTGAAGAGGGTACTTATTTGAGAATGTATGGAGGAACTAAGGCCCCTTCATTGCTCCCCAAGTATGCCACTAATTATATAGAGCATAAGGAAGCAATAAGATAACTCTTTTTGGATGGATTCGGGAGTTATCTGTTTTATATGAAGAAGGTTGTTTTCCCACCAATGCCTTTCTATGTTGGAAGTTATAAAATTTCCAAAGTTAAAAGCGCACTAGATTTTGTTAAAGACCTAAAAAATTTCTGTTTTGGCAAGAAGAGTTTTCATAGAAATGATTCTCAAGGAAAAGTTTTTGCGCATCGTGCACTCGTGAAGGTGAAATTCGAGTACTATGAACATTTGGATAAAGATGAAGAAGTATACTGAAATTATTGTAATATGACTGCTCTGAACAAGCGTTTCAAGAAGAATATCACAGTTGTAGGAGGAAAAGGTAGTAGAAGCAGTACCTCCGAACATAAAAGACAGGAAAAAGAAGCTGCACAGAGAGAAAAGGAAGAAGCAACATGAAGGTTAGTAGAATGTGCAAGGAAATTGTTGGCTGAAGAAGCCCATAGAGAAAAAGAAGAAGAGCAGAATTGAAAGGAATAAGAAGAAAGAATACAGAAGGATTTAGCTGACCGGGAGAAATAAGAAGTAGATAGGATAAATGAGGAGCTGAGACAAAAGGAGAAAGAAGATCAAGATAGGGAGAATCAGGAGCAAAATACTACTCAAGATCATCCAGAAAGTTTTCCTTCGACTTCAGGAAATATATTAATAGGAGGTCACCTCCCTATTGTTGAGTTAGGGTTGGTACCTTTCACTCCATATAAGCATCATGTGGTTTCTCATATAGACAAAGTATTCTTTGACCCTAATATGAAAACCATTGTATGGATATTTGAGAAGACATTGAAAGTGGGTACCCATCCTGAGGTAACCACAGTTACTGAAAAAACTATTGTGAAAAATGTAGATGAAGATCCCGAGCAAATGGCCTCAATCAGTGTTGTAATTGCACAGGTGAATTCTTATAATGTTAGAAAAATGAAAAGAGAAGTTGACCAATACAAATACAAGATGGCACAAATGAAGGAGACCCTGAGGAAAGAACAAGGAGAAGACCAAGAGGCAAAGAGGAAGTATGATGCCATCCTTTCAGAATTAGAGAGGCTCTAGGAGGCTTACCATATCTTGGAAACAGAAAATGATTCCTTAGTATTGTCAAATACCATTATTAGTGGAGAAAAGAAAGACTTATAAGTAAACATTTCAGGGATAGAAACGCAAAGGGCCACAACTAATACACAAGCAGAGGAGTTAGGGGCCCAAGTTGTAGAATTGGAAGCACAAAATAGCTCTTTGGAGGTGTAGCTTAAGGCAACAAATGAGTGTAAAATTGACATCTCCCATCTCTAAGAGCACACTCTTTTGCTATGAGGGAAAATATATCAAGTTTAATTAAAACTAGCAGAATAAGTCTACAAGATTAAGCAAGCTTAAATTCGATTATAAGAGATCTCAACAATATCCACTGACTTCAGAACGAGAACTCAGGAAATTGTAGAAATGATCCAAAGTCAATTGAACTGGATGGAGACTAATGCAGAATTTCTTGAGAATGTGCCTTATAAGACTCTAGAGAATTTAAGGATTAAGTATGAGTTGATGGAATTCAGTAGTAAAGCCGATGCAAGACTGACCGCAGGGGTTGAGAAAACGTTGGGGAGGTGTATGGATTTCTACAAAAAAGGTGATTACAACTCATAATAGATGTAAAAAATCTTCAGAAAAGAGACTTCAATATTTTCCAGGACAAGAGGATCACTTGAAGTACCTCCAAGACAGGATGTAGGAGGATGAAATTAATATACAATAGGTTAATGTCCTAAATACGATAGTGGCAAAGCATTTGGTGGCATAAGCTGCAGTTAGCAATTTCCCGCTGGAAAACCAGCTCAGAGTCACCCCACCAAGAGAAGCTGAGATAAATTCCTAGCTATCCATACATGAAGTAACATTCAAAATATTGGAACCTATAGACTTCAGGACCATAGATGCATATGCTGCTACATGGAAGCAATTCGTGGATGGATTGGCTAGGCCCACCTAATCTGTTTGTTTTATTCACATGTGGGAAATTTTATGTAATATTTTGTATTTATTCCAATTTTCCTAGTGAGCACACTAGAGGATGAAATTGTGTAATCAAAGAGTTAGAGGAATCCCAAGAGGTTAGGGTAGCTGAAAATTCACATGTAATTTGTATAAGTAGGGGTAGAGTAGGAGAGATAGAGGACTTTCTCTAGAAGACATATGTGCTAAATATTTTTTTAGGAGAACTATTTCTCTTTATAATAAAGAGAACTGAAGTTTTGGTTGGAGGAAGGAATGTATGAGCTTCAAAACGGGTTGTGTGGATCGCTGAATGAGGAATTATTTCTGTTTTGGCATGCTGTACAATCTGTGAGATCATTCTTAACTTGCTGAATTATTTTTGTGTTTATGAATGATTTCATTTTCTGTTATGAATCTTGTGCAACCAATGAGTAATGGATGTTTTAACTTCACAGAGCTATCTTTGTGTTATTTTTCTGTTGTATTTATGTATTTATAGTTTAACATCTATCTGTAGAATTCTATGTGAAAACAATACAGTCTTACGAATTATAATATAAATTCATCTCCCTATGGATAGTTAGATTAGATTAAATTAAAAGAGACATTTTTCGCTTAATAGTGATAGAGGAGCAAAGGGGATAAGATGGGAGGTAAGAACCAATGCATCATGGGTTGAGGTCTTTGCTCCATGATCACTTGCATTTAGTTTAGGAACTTGCATTTCATTACTAAACATAAAATCATATAAACGGTGGATCGATCCGCAACCAGTGAAATATATTTAAACATTCCTTTAATTCTACAGTAGCCGAGTTGCTAACCAGACGGATTCCCCATTCCAAATGATAAACGATATGATTGGGAACAATTATTAGGAGAATCCCTACTATCAGTACCTGGAATTTTCTAGGGATCAACAGTTTTGTCTCTAAAAGGAGGGCTGCCAGTCCATGGGTGGAAGAGGAAATTTGTTTACTTGAAACTACTCTACTGGTAATAACTCTGAAACTATTTTTTTTGAAGATTTCATTCCTGAAGAAAGAGTAAACCCCGAAGTAGAAGCTACATAACACCTTTACCCTATTCCTTTTGAAGTAGTCAACCACTTGAGGATACACACAAGGTCTTACGTAAATAATCTTGGAGGATTGTAGACAATCCCTGAATTATTAAGAAGGAGAGCTCCCAAAAGGGAACCCACGTACACGGAAGACTCAATTTTGGTGGGAAATTTTGAAGAGTTGGTGAATTTGTCCTTATAAGAAATTGTTCAACCATTTGATCAGTTGGGACTGGATTCCCCATATTTTTCACCTTTTCAGTCACCTTTGCGGTCATCGATTCAGTTTCCACCACAATCTTCTCATAGAATCATGTATGGAAATGTACCCTTGAATGCTAATCAGCCTAATACACCCCTAGCTTGCAGAGCCAAAACACCACTCAACTTGGCTCCTCCATTGCATGCTTTTCCTTAGAATGTTGATAATTCATTGCCTAAGTTTGATCCGGGAAAAGGAATTTTTGTGGATGATCACTTGCATAGTTTTTATTTGGCTCTAGAACTGTTAGCAGTAGATCATGAAGATGTAGTGTGCAGGTCATTTCCACACACTTTCGAAACTAAAGCATCGTCCTGGTATTTTGGTTTACAAGCAAATTCTATAACAAATTGGGATACTTTTGAAAGATTGTTTAAAGGAAAGTTTGGTAGCCAAAGAACCATTTCCACTCTCATGAAATAATTTCTTTATTTTAGGATGGACAAGAAAGAGAAAGTGCAAGATTTTAGTTAAGGGTTTGCTTCCCATTTAAATAATTTCAGTGCTTCAATAAAACCTGTTGAAGAAAATTTAATGGAATATTATACTTCAACACTTTCCCCTGACATAGCAATGTTTGTTAAGATGTTAGTAAAGTCTTATTTGGTATAAACTTACGAAGAATCCAAAAAAGTAGAGGATGAACTTGAAAGTATAAACAAGCACACTGCATAACCATATGTAAGGACTTTTAGCAGTAAGAAACCTTTGTTGTTGACCAGACCTAAAGAGGAACATTCAAGCGAATTAGAAAATGTTGTTAAAATGGTACAGAAGCTATCAAACAAGATTGTTGATTTAGAAAAGGATAAAGAAGCCAGTTCATCAAGAAAATAGTTCAAACCATTTTTCAAGAAAAGAGAGGAAGGTGGCACATATCAACCCCCTGTATACAGTTCTTCTGTTTTAAATTTTAATGAGGTAGGAATGGATAATTTCTGTACATTTCATCAAGAACCTCATTCTGAAAAAAATTGTCCACAATTGATTAATTCAATGACTTCGGTTATGAACCAAATATTAGATGCTCAAACAACAGATTCTGAAGTAAAGGAAGAAAGGACAAATGAACCAGAGGAACCATCTGAAACAACAATGGTATTGTGTGACTGTGCACCTATGTCGGGGTTGGAAGAGGAGGATCCTACTAAGGAAATTAAACTTTCAGCAGTTAATGTCACAATAAGAAGTAAGGGACCAATAATGGATGAAAGTTTATTACTATCCAAGATTAGGAAGATTTAGGAAAGTATGAAGAAGATCAATAGTAGTACCCAAACGTCACCTAAGTTTGATTTGGTCACCTCTAAAGAAAAAGTCACATCAGTTATTAAACCTGTGAATGTTGTGGAAAATAGAGCAAAAAGTAACAAGAAAAGTCTGACAGAATGTGATATGGGATATGACATAATAGAAGATATCAAGAAAACCAAAGAAAATATTTCTTTATTTGAAATGTGCAGCTTAACTCAACAAAGAAGAAATCTCCTGGAAGCCTTTGATCCACAACCTAGTAGATCCTAGGATGATATTCAATCAGATAAAGAAATAAATGAAGCAAGTATTGGGGGAAAATATAAGTCTCAAACCTTGCCATTTCTACTATCTTTCGATATTTTCAACCATAATGTGCATAATTCTTTGGTAGATTTTGGAGCTTCCTCAAATTCCATGCCTCTTTCAGTTTGTAGAAAGATAAATGGTCAACCTACACCTTCTTCATGTAAAATCATCCAGTTGGATAGAATAATAGTCAAGGTGGTAGGAGAAATGAAGAATGTGTTGATACGATTATATGCAGATGAAAGGGTCTTCCCGTTTATAGACATCATGGTAGTGGATATACCAGAAGCATATGGTGAAATTGGAAGGTTACTTTGCAACTAACTGGTCACACCTGTGGTTTTCCTATTGAACTTTCAGAATCAGATCAAAGTGACGAGGGAACCACACATGAAGCAAAATGTGACACAACTAGAAGGAAAAAATGAGCCTGTAAATTTATCACATTCAATTTTAGGGAACTATTTCATAAAGATTGAACCTACAAACTATCAAGCGAAAGAAGCCAGTAGTGAATCAGATACACAGTCCGAGCTCCTTTAGTTTTCACAGACTGACAATATTGATTGTAACATAGTTAATTTAGTTTCTGATTTAGAGAGTAACACTAGTTCTGTAGAATTAGAAGATGAATTTTTGTTGTTATTTATATTTTGATGGTTCTAAAACTCAAGACGGATCAGGAGCTAGTTGTGTCTTGGTCGATTCATAAAATAAGAAGCATTTTCTCTCTTGTATATTAGAGTTCGAATGTAATAATAACACAACACTGAATATGAAGCTTTAATCCAGGGCTTGAAGAAGGCCATTGAATTTAAATTAAGAAATCTCAAATTTCTTGGGGATTCTGAAATAATTGTCAAACAAGTTCAAAACACAATTCATTGTCTGTCACCACATTTAAAAGGATACCAAAATAAAGTTTGGGAACTTCTAACAAGTTTTAGTGATTTTAATATCAATTCGATTCCTAGACTACAAAATGTAGTAGTTGATTTGTTAGCTACTTCTGTTGCAAGATTAGTGCCTACTAATAACAAATGCTCAATTGAATTGATTTTAGGCCCTTTGTACCAGACAATGTCACCAATTTGAGGGTACTCGATCATGATCATCATATCTTGGATTTATTAACAAATAATGAGACTTTTAAAGACTCGGTGATTGATGACGAAGAACATCAAGAAAATATTCAAAGTGGGAACTTCATATCTAAAGGGGTAAGAACATTGGAAGGGATGTTTCATTTGAATAGAAAGTTCAAAAATCATGCCAATGTCAAAGAAAATAGTTCAACTATGCAGTATGAGCTCATCAATCTTGGGACAAAGGCTGAACCCAAGTATGTGAACTTGGGGAAATGTTGTTCACCGGGCGAGAGAAGCAAATTCATCAGTTTATTTCAATAATATAAAGATATTTTTTCTTGGACATATGATGATTTAAAGACTTATGATACTCGCATCATCCAACATGTCATTCCTATCAAAGTGGGTGTGAAACCATTTCAACAACCACTGAAGAAGATGCATCCCAAGCTGGAACCCCTGATCCAAAATGAGGTGAAGAAGTTACTTGATGTGAAAATCATCTTTAGAGTTAGACACTCAGAGTGGGTGGTGAATTTGGTATTGGTAAGAAAACATTCTGGTGAAATAAGACTATGTGTAGATTTCAGGAATTTGAATCGTGCCTCAGACAATGATAATTATCTAGTCGCACCAATGAAGAAAATTTTACAGATGGTTTCAGGCTCCGAATTGTTGTCCTTATTGGACAGGTTTTTAGGCTACAACCAAGTATTGGTAGCAGAGCAAGATAGGTTGAAGAACACCTTTTGGACAAAGTGGGGGACTTTTTCTTACAAAAGAATGCTCTTCGGTCTTATTAATGCTGGAGCTAATTTTCAAAGGGAAATGGATATAGATTTCTGGGGTTTAATTGGCCACAGTGTGGTAGTTTACCTGGATGTCATAACAGTTTTATCTAAGAAGAGAGAAGAGCATACGTTTTATCTAAAACAAATTTTTGATTGCTATCGAAAATAAGGTATCTCTTTGAATCCTAATAAATGCTTTTTCGTATTGTTAGAAGGAAAGCTATTGGGTCACATTATTTCTAAAAAGAGAATCTCCATAGAACCGGAGAGGATAGAATCTATAAGACATATTCCCTTACCCTACAATAAGAAAGGCATGCACTATTTCATGGGGACTATAAATTTTGTGTAAAGGTTTGTTCCTAATTTTGCACAAATAGTCAAGCCTTTGCAACAGATCGTCAAGCAAAGTGTACAGTTTAAATGGAATAACATAGAAAAAGGTGCATTTAACAATATCAAAGATGCAATAGCCCATGCACCTTCACTTAAAAGTCCTGATTTTGAGAAGGATTTTATCTTAATACATTTTTTCTTTTGATAACTCGCTCACAGCGGTGCTTACACAGAAGGAAGAAAGGGGAGATGAGTACCCCATATCATTCATGAGAACTGGTTTTCAAGGTGCTGAATTGAATTAACCTTCTATTGATACACATGTGTATGCAATATTTAAAGCAGTAAAACAATTCAGGCCTTGCATTCTTAAAAATAAAACCAAAGTAATTGTTCCTCACCCGACGGTTAGAACCCTTTTCATGCAAAAAGAATTGGGAGAAAGAAGAGGAAATTGGGTAACAACTTTGCAAGAATATGATTTAGAATTTAAACCATCCACTATCATCAAAGGACAAGGGCTTTGTAAGTTAATGGTTGAAACTCAAAACAATGAAGATGATGACTGGGAAAATGAAGTTGAGTTGCATATGATTGATATGTGCCTTATATTTACAGCTCTGGAGTCTTGGTACAGAGATCTAATACACTATCTTCAACAAGAATATTTACTTGAACACTGGAATTCTAAACAAAGAAGAGAACATTTCTTAAATTCAGCATCTTATCAGATAATTGATGGAGTTATTTTTAGAAAGAACTATGATGGAGAATTTCTGAGATGTCTGGAACAAGAGGATGCATCTAAAGTTGTTAAGGGATTGCATGATGGTCCTGCTGGAGGGCATTTTTCAGGAGACACTATTGCACACAAGATATTAAGGGTTGGATATTACTGGCCAACCTTGTTTAAGTATGCTTATGCTTATGTAAGGAAGTGTGACACATGCCATAGAAGCGATGGGAGACAAACAAAGGAAGCTAGGTCGTTGCAACCAATCATTGTTTCAGAGCCATTTGAACAATGGGGAATTGATATCATTGGAGAAATCAATCCAAATTATTCATTGCAACAAAAATACATCCTCACATCCACTGATTACTTCACAATATGAGTGGACGAAATTTCGTTACAGAAAGTGAACGAAGATGAAGTCATAGACTTCTTACAAGAGAATATTATGACTAGGTTTGGGGTTCCAATTTCCTTGGTTTTTGATAATGTGTCTTAATTTTCATCGATTAATATTACTGAATTTGCTAATGAGAAAGGAATGAAATTGCATTATTCTGCTAATTATTATCCACAAGGTAACGAATTAGTTGAATCGACTAATAAAAATCTCATTAGAATTTTAAAGAAGTTTGTCATAGAAAATTAGCGAAGTTGGCATGTAGCTCTTCCAAATGCACTATGGGATGATAGGGTCACACCCAAGAATTAATTAGGCATGTCACCTTATACTTTAGTTTACGAAAAGGAATCTCTTTTACCCCCGAACATTTTGTTGCCATCTTCTCAGTTATCCCAAGTGTCAAGAGGGTCTGGCAGTGAGGTTTTACAAGATTGAATCAATACCTTGCTAAAGTTAGAGGATTCTATGCTCAAGTCTAAAGAGAGGCTTAAACACCAAAAGGAAATTGTGAAAAGGTGGTTCGACAAACATAAGTCCAGGAAGGGAATCTTTGAAGTAGGAGATTTGGTTCTAAAGTGGGATCACCCACATGATGAAAAGGGAAATCATACTAAGTTTCAACATATATGGATTGGCCCATTTCAGATTACTGAAAAGTTAGGCCCCTCGATGTATAAGTTACAAGATTTATAGGGGTGGGAAGAGAATCTTCCTGTCAATGATTTGGTTCTCAAACCTGACTTTACCTAATGCCTTAGAGGTCTTTTTTACATAAATAAATATTTTGTGTTTGCTTCGATTTCTTTTAGTTTTGTTTTCTTTCTTTCTGCAATTTTACTTTCTTTGCATTTGATTTATTTCAGTTTTCCTTTGCTTTAGTTTAGTTTCATTTCAGAATAAGCCAGCTCCGCTTTTGGTGTTTGGAGGACGTTGGAATTTGGACAAACTGCCAATATTTTAAACCCAAAAAACTGCTCATTGAAATTTATCTATGTCAAATTTTAATCAGAACAAGATTCTTTAATTTGATAGGCTGTTGAAGGGAAGTTATTTTTGGGACACGTTGAAGCCCTATTTTAAACCCTATTAAAATAAATAAGGTAGATGAGGTTTGGAATACTATTTTGGGGCTCCAACCATGCTCACATTAATATATGTCACAGGAATCTTGTCGCAAAATACCTACAAAAAGGAAGTAGAACGGAGAGGTGTATGGTATTCAAAACAATCCCATGCCACAATTGAATACCAAAAGGCTTAATATAAAGAGTCAAATTTCCAAAAAAGAAAATATATCAAAGAGATGTACTGAAGACATAAATCAATAAAATGATTGGATTGATCAAAGGTTCTTCTCCGCCCATGAGCTGAAACAAATTATCACTCACACAAAAGGACACCATGGATGGAAGAACCTAAATCAAATCTCAAATGAAAAAGAAGCAATCTCGGAAGACTCAAAAGACAAAAGTCTCAAAGCATCAAAAGAATGCAAAAGGCATGGGAATGAAGAACAAATGAATGCGCTTGTCCAAAATATGTTACGATCCTGTGGTGTCACAATCGGAAGCAACTGAACACAGAAGTAAATGAATCTCACATTTTTGGCCTCAAAAGAGTTATCAAGACTTTGAAAACCTGGTTACCTTACCCCATGGGACTACAATCAATGATAAGTTTTGAATTTTGCATTCCTAGAAAGGTTTGGATTTTTAAATAAATCTCAAAAAGAATTGGGATGATTTTGTTTAATGAAACACCATAAAGCAGTTTTGTGTTTTGAAAGATAGTTTTTCCAGAGATCTGTGTTCACTAGCCAGTCACCAATTATTGCTGTTGCAACCACTACCCCAAAAAATTTCATGTTTTAGGGACCCCATTTGATTTATTACCTTTTGATTTTACTTAGACCTTTTTTCCCTTTGAAGATTGTTGTTCATGAATTGGTTTCACCTTGAGTAAGCTCAAGAAATTTTTTCACACCAAGTATGAAAAATTTTCTGATTCGTTGTGTCGAAACATTTCCTAGATTTTTGTCAATACAACAGAAAGAATTTTCCTTCCCGCTCGATGCTTTACTGTTTATTTTACTTTTTTTTGACCCGATGTGTCGAAATATTTTTTCATCTTTTCATCGACACAGTGAAGAAGGTTCGGTTTTCATTCATGGTCTTTCAGCTGATCTAGCGCTCCAAGGGGGGGGCGGGCTTTCAACCTGGGTCATAAATAATTTTGATTTCTATCCGATACTATTGGCAGATTCATGCTTTTGAATACAATGTTCTTTATCGAGTTGTTTCACCAAAGCTAACCGACAGTTGCTGCTAGGTCTCTCTCTTATCGCCGATACGTTTGGTTACTTCTTAGCCAATCTGTCAATGGGCGTTGATCGGGCACTTGTGGGATCCTTTTTTGATAGTGTCAGGTTTTCATTTGGTTTTATTTCCGAACATGGCGGAATTTTTTTGCGTTAATAGCTGATTATTTGTCACTACCGAAGCTGTCGGATGAATTGCGCTCTTGCGGTTTTGCTTCGATGAAGCTAACCGATAGTTGCAACAGATTCATGGTTTCTGAGCCACCATAGTTAGAGGTATTTCATCTCGCTCGCCGATGTGGTTTTTTCTATGAAGTTTTATATGGGCGCAAAATAATGTTTCATATGCTTGTGCAGGGTAATTACCCCACCAACTACATTTAATGTGTCGTCGTTTTTTTAATTATATAAGCCTGGGGTGGTTTTTTATTACGGTCGTTACGATTGGATAAGGATTTTGGAGAATATCCCATTTGAGTGTGCATTACGGATTCGTGAAGGAGTTCTACCTCCCGTTCTGAGTGTGTGCACCTTCCAAAGTTTTCCATTTGGAGCCTTCATAGCAGTTGGAGTTGAGCTTTTAAACCAACCATCAAACTATCCTTTCCAGGTAGGATACTATCCTGCCATGACTTATTTAATTGGTTAAGTGGAATTTTCTTTTGATCTTTGCGTTTAGGTTTCATTTTTCGAAGATAGGGTTTCCACAGTTGTCATCGGGTTTAAAAGCTTTCTCCTTGGCCTCAATATTTGTCTGTAGTAAGCTTTTCTTTTGACCCATCTATCTATTTCTTGACCTAGCTTACTCTGGTCGTGGTTTTATTTCTACCTACTCCCAACCTTTCCTTGCCTTTTTTTTTCATACATGGCTAGCTTAGGGCTCTGGTTGTGCAATAATGAGGCCGAGATGGCCCGATCTTTCCGTCGGCCCTCCCTTGACTGGTTCATATAAGTCTACGGTGATAAGGGTTATTGAAGCTGTAGAGCTCCAAAAGCCTTGTATTTCGTTTGGTTTCGTGACCTAGGTTTTTCAGATAGAAGGTGTTGGCCCTAGTGGCCGACAGATTGGCACCACTGCTTTCCTTTGGTTTGTTTTTGTGGATCGTAGATCTCCTAGAAAGGGTTATGCATAAGTTTTGAAGTTTGTTTGATCAATACCTGGTATTGTGCTTGGGAACGATAGGGTTAAACTCTCGATGCCTCAGTCGAAGCTTGCATGCGAGCTAGGTTTTATCTCCTAGTTTCGAACTTACATTAGGTTTGGGTTTTGGTGGTGCACGAGGTGTTACATGCAGAGTTGTTTTCCCATGGCTAAGGACAATATGGTAAAATAATGGTCAATCTTGTTCTAAAAAGAAATGATTTGTTAGGAGAAAATGATAAATTTCTTATATGTCTTGCAAGTTTGACAATATTTCTTCATTTCTTGTGTGCATGAATGTATGCAGTTTACAATCATAGGGATGTTAAGACATGTTTGGTGTGTTTTGTTACATCCTCAGTCTACATCTGATACCATGCCCAAGAAAGGAAATAAGAAAGATAAACTTGTTGAGGAAGAATCAGACCTAGAAGTCATGCCTACGGTTGAAATAATTTACAAAGACAAAAAATCAGTGACCAGAGCCAAGCCACAAATCAAGTGGGGGAAGATATATCATATGCTCCAGGATCAAAAGGTTTAAGAAATGGGCTTGGAATATTTACTTTGTTTGGAAACATATTAAGATTAGGGATTACAAAGGTTTCCACGCAACCATATCTATTTCCTTGCTCCAAGGTGATTGGATGGATTTTGTCTAAGGCAGACACTAGAGGTATGATCATGTATAATGTGGAGGGCAAGGGTTTTGCTTCTTTCACCCATGCATTCATAGCCAAATCCTACAGCTTTATCGTCTTAGAAGTCAGCATGACAAATGCTTGGATAAATAGTTTGACTATTGATTATGTTGGATGCACAAAAATAATGATGACAGAGGTAAATTCATTCCAACAAAGGAAATATGGGGAATATGAAACCTCCAGTATACATACTCCATATAAACTTGTAGCACTAATGCTTAATAGGATTTTCGGCAGGGTTGATGGAAGATTTTATAAGATTGGTTGGATACCATTGATGTATCATGTGACCATGGAAGGTACTATTTTCAACTGGTCAGACATAGTGGCTAATAGCTTGTCTTCTTGTATATCTACATCATAGGAAGGATTTCTTCGGTGGAAGTCTGAGTTCTACATGGTATAATTTTTAATTGACTATATACTCTGCCTACATCCATTTGAGAAGCTAAACTATAGTTGGAAGGAAGGAAAAAATACTATTTACACTGCATACCAATTGTTATGGGATCACATATATCATAGCTCATACAAGCTCATCTGTGAGGAATTCCTAATGCCTCTTTATCAATTAATGTTTCTAGAAGAATGTAAATGTATATCTGAAGGTGATTTAGAATCTATAAGGGAATATGGAGATTATTTCTTCTCCGAATAGGGTATACTTATTTGAGAATGTATGGAGGAACTAAGGCCCCTTCACTTCTCTCCAAGTATGCCACTTATTATATAGTGCATAAGGAAGTAGTAAGACAACTCTTTTTTGATGGATTCAGAAGTTATATGTTTGATATGAAGAAGGTTGTTTTCCCACTAGTGCCTTTCTATGTTGGCAGTTATAAATTTTCCAAAGTTAAAAGCGCACCAGATTTTGTTAAAGGCCTAGAAAATTTCCATTTTGGCGAGAAGAGTTTTCAAAGAAATGATTCTCAAGGAAAAGTAGCTGCTCACCGTGCACTTGTGAAGGTGAACTTCAAGTACTCTGATCATTTGGATAAAGATGAAGAAGTATACCGAAATGCTTGTAGTATGACTGCTCTGAACAAGTGTTTCAAGAATAAAAGTACAGTTACAGGAGGAAAAGGTAGCAGTAGCAGTCCCTCCGAACAGAAAAGACAAGAAGAAGAAGCTACACATAGAGAAAACGAAGAAGAAACACAAAGGTTAGTAGAAGGTGCAAGGAAATTGTTGGCCGTAGAGGCCCAAAGATAAAAAAGAAGAAGAGTAGAAGCGAAAGGAAGAATAAGAAAGAATATAGAAGGAGTTAGTTGATCGAGCAAAAGAAGAAGTAGATAGGATAGCTGAGGAGCTGAGACAAAAGGAGCAAGAAGATCAAGATAGGGAGAATCAAGAGAAAAATTATGCCCAAGATAATCCAGAAAGTTTTCCTTCCACATCAGGATATATATTAATAGGAGGTCACCTCCCTATTGCTGAGTTAGGGCTGGTACCTTTCACTCCATCTAAGCAGCATGTGATTTCTCAGCTAGATAAAGTATTCTTTTCCCCTAAGCGGAAAACCATCGTTTGGATATACAAGAAGACATTGAAAGTGGGTACCTAGATTGAGGTAACCATGGTTACTGAAAAGAAATGTTGTGAAAAATGTAGATGAAGATCTAGTGCAAATGGCCTCAATCGGTGTTTCGGCTGCATAGGTGAATGCTTATAATGTTAACAAACTGAAAGGAGAAGTTGACCAATACAAAGACAAGATGGCACAAATGAAGGAGACTCTGAGGAAATAATAAGGAGAAGGACGAGAGGCAAAGAGGAATAATGATTCCACCCTTCTGGATTTAAAGAGGCTCCAAGAGTCCTACCAGATCTTGGAAGTAGAAAAGGATGCCTTAGTATTGTCAAATACCATTATTAGTGGAGAAAAGGAAGACTCAAGAGTCAAAATTTCAAGGTTGGAAATGAAAAGGGCCAGAGTTGATACATAAGCAGAGGAGTTAAGGGTCTGAGTTGCAGAATTGGAAGCACAAAATAAATTTTTGGAGGTGCAGCTTAAGGTAGAAAATGAGCAAAAAATTGACATCTTCGAGAGCACACTCTTTTTCTCGGAAGGAAAATATATCAAGTTCAATTCAAACTAGAAGAAGAAGTATACAAGATTAAGTAAGAAGAAATACGATTACAAGAGATCTCAACAATATCCATTGAGTTCAGAATGAGAACTTAGGAAATTGCAGAAATTATCAAAATTCAATTGACCTAGATGGAGACTAATGCAAAATTTCAAGAGAATGTGCCTCAGAAGACTCCATAGAATTTAAGGATTAAGTATGATCTGATGGACTTCAGTAGTAAAGCTACTACAAGACTGACCATAGGGGTTGAGAAAACAATGGGGAGGTGCATGGATTTCTACAAAAAGGAAATTACAACACATACCAGATGTCATACCTCTTCAGAAAATAGACTTCGGTATTTTCCAGGATAAGAGGATCACTTGAAGTATCTCCAAGACAGGATGCAGGAGGATGAACTTAATATATAGTAGGTTAATGTCTTAAATATGAAAGTGGTAAAGAGTTTGGTGGCACAAGATGCAGTTAGCAATTTCCTACTAGAAGACCAACTCAGAGTCACCCCACCAAGAGTAGCATAGATAAAGTCCCAGCTATCCGTACATGAAGTAACATTCAGAATATTGGAACCTATAGACTTCAGGACCATAGCTGCAGATGCTACTACATGGAAGAAATTAGTGGATGGATTGGCCAGGCCAACCTAATTTGTTTGTTTTATTCACATGTGGGAAATTTTATGTGATATTTTGTATTTATTCCAATTTATCTAGTGAGCATACTAGAGGACAAAATTGTTTAATCGAAGAGTTAAAGGAAGCTCGTGAGGCTAGGGTAGCTGAAAAGTCACATGTAATTTGTATAAGCAGGGGTAGAGTAGGAGAGATAGAGGAATTTTTCTAGTAGACATATGTGGTAAATATTTTTGTAAGGAGAACTGTTTCTTTCTATAATAAAGAGAACCGGAATTTTGGTTGGAGGAAGGACTATATGAGCTTCAAAACGGGTTGTGTGGATCGTCGAATGAGGAATTATTTATGTTTTTGCATGTTGTGCAATCTGTGAGATCGTTCTAAACTTGTTGAGTTATTTCTGTGTTTATGAATGATTTCACTTTCCTTTATGAATCTTGTGCAACCAATGAGTAATGGATGTTTGAAATTCATATAGCTATCTTTCTGTTATTTTTCTGTTGTATTTATGTATTTAGAGTTTAACAATTATCTGTAGAATTCTATGTGCAAACAATACAGTGCATTACTCATTCTAATATAAATTATTCTCCCTAGGGATAGTTAGATTATATTAGATTAAAAGAGATAGTTTTTTCTTAATAGTGATTGAAGAGCAAAGGGGATAAGACAAGAGGTAAGAATCTATGCATCACGGCTTGAGGTCTTTTCTCCCTGATCACTTGCATTTAGTTTAGGCACTTGCATTTCATTCCTAAACATAAAATCATATAAATAGTGGACTTGGCCGCAACCGGTAAAATAGATTTAAATGTTCCTTTAGTTCTACGGTAGACAGGTTGCTAACGGGATGGATTCCCCATTCCAAACGATAAATAATCTAATTGGGAACGATTATTGGGGAGAATCCCTACTGTTGGTACCTAGTATTTTCCAGTCATCAACAGGAACTCATCCATTTCTTTAAGGATGTTATGGAGGAACCCTATTATAGCATGATTTTCCACACCTTATGCATCATGCCTTGATGTCCTTCCCTTGTCCCTATGCAGACTCACTATACCCCCCTTACTCATTATAGTATTAATGCTTCAATATAACCCTAAAAAGGAAACTTTTCAAGATACACGTGGGTCAATAGTTATGAAGCTCGCGTATATGCAGCCTGCACCATTACAACCCGTGTACATTGGGTTTTGTGCTAAAAACCAAAAAAACATTTGGAGTTTTCCTCTCAAGTAATGAATAGCTTGATCCTTGGCTTTCCATATGCTTGGAAATGCTCTGATTTGACCCTCAATTTTCCATTGAGAGCTATATATTGAGCCATTGTGAAGCATTGGAGGAGGAGAAAACTTTGAGAGTAAGGAAACTATAGCAAAATGTTTCTCCGTTGCCATATGCTTGAGTTTGCATCCCTTGATCATTGTGGATATAATTCTTTATTTTCATCTCCCAAGCTCTCCATTGTCTTTGTGAGATTCCTTACAATGGATGATTGAAGTGGTGGAGGCCCAAGTGGAGGAACTTGGTTTCTCAGTCTTGACGAGGTGCTGACAGAGGTTGTCACATTGTACCTTTGTTTTTATATTAATAGAAATATCCATTTCTCATCCAAATTTCATGTGTAATTTTTTATATTTGTATCCATGAGTATAGCTGATTTATACATGTTTAAATGGGTTTTTCTAGTATTAATTCTAACCTTTAATATATTTTATGGTTGGATATATATTTTTTCTTCAAGGAAAATTGTAGGGAACAAACATGTGAACATGAGCTCAAGGGTGGTCGTCTTCAAACATCTGGTTGAGGTACAGATTATATCCCTTGGTTGTTAGATTCTTTAATTTATCTATCATATTTGAGAATGGATGTGATTTCTGGTGTCATCCTATCTATTGCAGTCCACCCCAGTCCATAGGAATATTTTCTCCATAACAGAATTTGCGACTCCACTAGGGAAGTCTCCTTTCTGTTGGGTTTTTTTGGGCGCGTTTTTGTTTAAATTGCTCTCTGTTTATTTTCATTTTTGTGTCTCATTTGGTAGTATAGTCATCTGTTGACAGTTCCTTGGAGTGGTTTGGCCCTAAGATTTCTTTTTAACCCCCTTTTATTTGAATATCCAAGCCTAGTGTTGACAGTCACATATATATGTGGGTTTCCCTTTGGTAGGTCGCATACATATGAAACTATTGAGTGGGTTGTGAGTGTTGTTGATCCTTCCATGGTCCTTATGTTGTCTGTTGGATGCTAATTCTTTTGTGGTTGGAAACCTATTTTTTATTTAGGGAAGTTGTTCTTGTTATTTTCTCCCTTTTGTTTTTCTTTTAGTGCATGAATCATTGAGTCTTAGTGTCTTGCTTGGATTTTGTCTTTATACTTGATGTAGGGGTTGATATTTTAGTGGTTATCTTTTTCATTTTCATTCATTTATTTTGAAAATACAAAACTATTTGCATTGTTTCATATTCATATGTATTTTTCATTTGCATTGAAAGAAGCACTTGCATCGGTTTTCTTGGAATCGAATTGGTCTAGTATTTCATTTAGGAAAGATCACACTTGCATTTGAAAGGAAAGTAATTATCTTTAGATTTCATTTAGTGGTCATTGGACACAATGGAACACTGAGAGATGGGGGGTGAATCAGTGTGTAGACAATTTAAACCCTTTTTCAACTTCTATTAATCAAGTAGAGTTAATTAATGCATTATGCTATCAAGTCCATCATCATTGCATAAGCATTCATCAATAAACATATCATCAACTAGATCATTGAATTATGACAACCAACACAACACAAGAGGACACAAGGTTTGTATGGTAAACTTTGTATGTATTATACATGGAAGACAACAATATTCACGATTACAATCAACACCAACTGATACAAAGAGAAACAAATCTAACAACAGGACCCAAACTATTTTTCTTAGATCCAACTAAGAAGGGTTGAGGTATCCAAACCTCAAGATGCAATACTTAACTTGCAATCAATGAACAATCACACCATCACTTTTTCCATTGAAATCACTATCATCATGCATACATCATTGTAGTGTATCATTGTATAATCTTCTCTATCACATCACTGTGTAATATTCATCCCATTATCTTCAAAGAATTCACTATGTAATCAGCATCCCACTGTATTCAAACAATTCACTATGTAATCATCATCCCTTTGTCTTCAAACAATTCACTTTGTAATCATGATAACAATTCTCTGTGTACATATATAACTGTACATTACTTGCATACATCATTGACATGTTATGTTGTCATTGTATTGTCATTTATTATACACATGTACTTTCATCTGTTAGGATTATACAATCCTCCCTTGTCTATATATAGTCTAATTGACCATCTTGCCTAACTTAGGAGTCATTTTCTAGAGTTTGGTTCCACCATGATATTGGTGCCACTCTTGCCATTGGTGCCACCCGTGCCATTGGTGCCACCCGTGCCATTAATTCTGGTGCCGCCGTTTCCAATACCTACATTACAGGAGCCACCCTAAGTGCCACCAACAACATCCATCAGTTGGTTGTGGTAGATAGGTAGTTATGCTGAGTCAACCTCCAGTTATAATCAATTAGGTCACTCTCAGCTAGTCTAGAGTCAATTTTGCATGATTGCATGGGGAAGTGGTGAATTTTTACACCTACCTCATTAGTTTAACATGTTTAACTATTTCAATTGATTGGAGACTGATTTAGACATCAAGAGTTAGACTAGTGGCTCCCATACAGTGATTTAGACACACTGATTTATCCAAGAAGTCAGGTTTAGTTGGTAGATTCAAATCTTATCCACATGATTTGAATCCTACTTATTGTAACACTATTGTATTACTATTGGAATAATGAACATTAATGTTGTAATTAATTGATTAATTTTGATCATATTTGTCTCAAATTTGTCTTGTTTAGTATACATTGTTCTTGATATTCCACTGCACAATTCCACATCTCAATTGCTCTCATTTTACTGTAGATCAATACTTCAATAATTTAACATGGTATCAGAGCCTTGTTCATGATAGCAACAAGTCTTGTCCGATCACCATTGTCTACTAGAAACAATTAAGTTTCCACATAAATCCTAGAATGATAGCCTTGATCCTTTTGAATTATGTCTAGAGAAGTCTATCCAGGTGTGACAAGATCTGAGAAAGTCTACATGTCGAGGTGGAAAAGATTGAAACTGACATGATTGCGAATTGAATTGGTTTTTGCAGTGTTATTTGTAGGTACCTATGTAGCCTATTGAGGAATTGACTATTTTAGCATACCGAAAGAAGGATTCTTCAGCTCTCGTACCCTGAATCCTTACACCCTTCTACTGCACTGATTGGAGGGCATATATGCAGGTATCCTTGCGCAAACTTGGTATGTTTAGGATGACTATGGGAAGAAAAACTGATCCACAACAATATGTTGAGAAGAACAAAGTTTTGAATCGACTTGATTTGGCTTTTGGCTTCATGTGCACTCATATGTCCTGGGATCTTTTGTTCCATATTGAGAGACTAAGGACTCTGAAGGAAGCTTGGGATAAGATGGAATCTTTATTTGGAAAACAAGATGAGCTTTGAGGTCATATTTCAGAGAATGAGCTCATAGCTCTACAACCTAACAGTTTCAAATATATTCAACAATTATTTACAAAATACAAGTCATTAGTATTGAAATGCAAACAATGTGGATTAGATAGGAAATATGAGCAACTTGTACTGACAATGTTGAGCAAGATTGGCTTAGAGTACTTAGTCTTTGTCTATACATTCCATTCCGGAAGAGCTTCCATCCATAATTGGAAGATACATTCTCTATATGCTTTTGTTGAGTCCTTAATACAAGAGACAGATAAATTGGTTCAAATGGGAGTGCTTTGAACCTATAAGAACCTAGCACTCTTAGTGATAGACTCAAAGAATGTGCAAGAAAGAGGGAAGCACAAAGGGAAGGAGACCAAAAACACTGATTCAAATCCAAAAGAGAATCAAAGATCTTCCAATGGAGCCTCAAGTTCCAAGAGAAAGAAGAAATTCGAGAATACTAGATGTCCCTACTATATGAGAGGGTTTCATCCAGAGAGCCAGTGCACGAAGAATAACATCGACCAACTTCCAAAACTCCTTGAATAGAACAATATTTCTCTTCCACAAAGATTAAATATGTCTGATGCTAGAAAACCGACAGAATATCATGAGAGGTGCCATGCCTTGAGGGAAATCCTCACTCAATTGAAGGCTTATTTGATATATTCTAGAGCATGCAACCACATGGTTTCCTCTAGGGAATCCTTCACCGTTCTCAATATCTCAGGAGGACCTAGAATTCATATGGGGGATAATTCACAAATCCCAGCAGCAGGTATATTTTCTATTAAAATCCAACATGGTGAGTTCAAGAATGTACTCTATGTGCTCTCTCTTGCAACAAATTCGTTATCTGTTTATCAGATTACATACTGGCTCGCAAAAGCAAGTTGTATTTGGTCCTCACTTAGTGGAGATATCATATATCTCAGATGGGAATATTATAGTGAAGAGTGTTGAAAACCATGCCTCCAAGGAAAATGATTTCTCACACTTTCTTCCGTACTCAGCTCCAACACAATCTCAGCAGCCATTCAAAATGGGAGGTATAAACTCTCTTTCATCTCTATTTGTAGATAATGATATGTTGTCTAATATTTTAGTTTCAGATGATGAGTAACACGATCAACATGATCTTGATATTGATATTGTACCTCAATATGATTTAGATCCATATCCAAATCCTATTCTGAATAATAAGCCTAAATGGGTTAAAAATCTCATTGAATCAGTTAGGAATGATGTTGGGGATCCATATGATAGAAGAAAAATGAGGTCCTAGTATCAGAATGATTATGTTTCACTCTCTCACACATTTTCACTACCTACATATTGGTGCAACAAACTTCTAGGAAGATGCTACTTGATGATAGTGAATGATCCACAATTTGGCCCACTAAAGAACAAAATGGATCATTTTATTCCTCATCCAGAAAGAAGAGACAAAAGAAACATTCAACATATTAGAAGAATATGGTAGGGTTCACATGCATAGTTCCAGTATGTTGATGCACAAAAGAACCATGATTTTGTATGGATGCTCCACATAGCTGCAAATTGCACATGCACTTGTAGTGGAAATGGGTGTTTGCATGCACATGCCTCCCAAGATAAGCGTTTCCATCAATACTGCTCATGCACTACCAAGTGAAAATGACATCACAATATAATTCAAGCACCCTATGAATGACCCTATGCCAATTTTCAGGAAGACACGACAAACAACACATTCACCACACCACCCTTCACACGAAATGACACTTCCATCGTGGGAGAAGTGCATGATAAGAAACAACATATTAATTTAACCAACATCTTCGTTCCAGCAACCGAAAAGGGCAATATATCTGAGAGAAGGTTGAATATGGATGCCCTCATTGGGAGCCACAACAAACCCCAGGACTCCACTTGTAGTGGAAATGGGTGTTTCCATGCACATGAATCCCAAGATGAGCATGGCCATTAATACTTCTCATGTGCTACCAAGTGGAAATGGCATCACAGTGTAATTCGATTTCCCTATGAATGGCCCTAGGACAATTTTCAGGCATACCCAACAAACAACACATTCACTGCACCACCCTTCACATGAAATTACACTTCCAACCCGAAGGCCATCAAAGTCATGCCCACCAAGTGAGTGACCAACAAAAAGACAAGGTAGTGGGAGTTAAGGAGTCGGATTGGTCACCACTTAAAGTTTTTAACTCACTTTCCCAGAAAAAGGAGAGCCCCCACAAAGAGATCTCACAAGGATCACCCCAAGGAATGCACATAAAGGGCGCCCAAGGAATGCACACAAGGGGCGACCAAGGAATGGCTCGAACCCAAAGCCCGTCAAAGTCATGCCCACCAAGTGAGTGGTAGGAAAAAAGACAAGGTAGTGGGATTTAAGGATTTGGATTGGTCACCACTTAACCTTTTTAGCTCACTTGCGTGACAAATGAAGGGCCCAAGGAGTGCCCACAAGGAGCACTCCAAGGAGCGCATACAAAGAGACCCATAAGGAAATCCTACATGGAGCACCCACAAGGAGCACCCAAGGATCACCTGCATGGAGCAGACAAGGAGAGGCTAAGGAACACCCAAAAGGAATTCTCACAAGGAGCACCCTAAGGAACGCACACAAGGAACACACAAGGAGCGACCTGAACCCAAATCTCGTCAAATTCATGCCCACCAAGGGAGTAATAGGAAAAACTAAAAGGTAGTGGAAGTTAAGGAGTTATATTGGTCACCACTTAACATTTTTATCTCACTTGTATGACAAAAAAAGGGCCCAAGGAGCGCCCTAAGGAATTCCCCAAGGAGCACACACAAGGAGCACTCACAAGGAGCACCTATAAGGAGCACCTAAGGAGCTCCCACAAGGAGCAGCCACAGAACTCCCAAGGAGTGCCTACATGGAGTGCCCAAGGAGTGCCCAAGGATTTCCCACAAGGAGCACCCAAGGAACACCAACAAGGATCTCCCCAAGGAACTCACACAAGGAGCGCCCCAAGGAACGCACACAAGGAGCGCCCAAAAGAGTGCCTACAAGGAACACCCAAGGAGCACCCATGAGGAGCGTCGGCATGGAGCACCCAAGGAATGCCCAAGGAATGCTCACAAGGAGTGCCCAAGGAGCGCCCCAAGGAACACACACAAGGAGCACCCAATGAGGGCCCAAAGGAACACACACAAGGAACTCCCAAGGAACAAATCGAACCCAAATCCCGTCAAAGTCATGCCTACCAAGGAATTAATAGGAAAAAATACAAGGTAATTAAAGTTAAGGAGTCATATTGGTCACCACTTAACATTTTTAGCTCACTTTCCCGGCAAATGAAGGGCCTAAGGAGCACCCACAATGAGAACCCAAGGAGCGCCCAAGGAGCGCCCAAGTGAGCGATCAAGGAGCTCCCATAAGGAGCTCCCACATGGAGCATGCACATGGAACAACCAAGGAGCGCCCACAATTTTGTCAGATCTCCGACATTCCTAAAGGACACTTTCGACAATGTAGTTATACTTTCAACGAGAGGTTGGATGGATATTCGTCGGTTCTCCAACCTATTTGAATCACACCTCGTCGGATATCTGACATACTTCAATGGTAATTTGTTGTCAGATTTCTATGCAATCTAACGACATGGTCATACTTTCGACAAGAAGTTGGAAGGATATTCCTTTGGTAACTTGACCTTTCTGAAGCACACCTCGTCGGATATTTGACATAGTTCAATTCCAATTTGTTGTCGGATTTCTATTCAATCCGATGACATGATTATGCTTCTGATGAAAAGTTGGATAGATAGTCGTCGGTAATTTGACATCTATGAACTGAACGCTTCGACGGGTATCTAACTTCCACAAAGGATAGTCCATTGGAAATACGACATATGTCGACAATCATGAAGAAAACTTTGTCAAATTTCCAACATCTCTGAGGAAAAATTACCCGTCGGAAATGCGACCATTGTGTGTCGGAATTCCGACGAGGTGTTTTCATTGTCAGAAAGAAGCCAAAATTCAACCAAGGTTTAAAAAAATAGAAGATTGTCGAATTTCCGACATTAATATGTCAAAAATTAGACATTTAAGCCATCATATTTTGTGTTAAAAAATGATAGTGTGATAATAAATAATAGTAGTCTTCACTCTCTCTAAATTCCATATTCCTAATCTATCCCTAGAAACCTAATCTAGCCATAGAAACCCTAGAAACCTAATCTAGTCCTAGAAACTCTAGAAACATAATCTTTCCCAATAAACACTAATCTAACCCTAAAAAGCTAATCTAGAAACCTATAAACCCAAAAAAGGCCATAATCACTAATTTATGTCCCTCCTTTCAAATTCCTGAATGATTTTTCCAAATTGATGTAAGGGATAAATCAATTTTAATCATTCTTGTCAGTAAGACCTATTTGGCAATAGAGGGTTGTAGTTGATTGTAAATATCAATAAAAATGACTATATCCCCTTTACTATGCACAACTATTAATCGAGGTAAGGGGTTTTGAAAAATCGTCTTATAGGCCTCCTCTATATGTAGTCTTAGATTATACACCTATGGGAAGGGAAGACCATGATTGATGATTTTTCTCATGTCTATAATTATTGAAAAATAAGGATTCGTGAAGAATTAAAGGCGCATTTCATACAAAAATGGCATCCAACCAAACTCTAGAATATTTTTTCAAACTCTAGAAATTTCAAGTGAAGTAAGTGAGGGTACTAAAGATTTTGGAGGCATTTCGTCCTTTGTGGATTCTCAACCTCCTCGATGACCTCCTTTACTTCCTCTATGTACTCCTCAACCTCCTTGGCCTCCTCTATGAACTCCTCAACTTCCTTCACCTCCTATGTGAACTCTTCGACCTCCTTGACCTCTTTTGTGAAATTTGTGGTGACCTATGCAATCTCTTTAACCTCCCCAACCTACTGTACAAACTCCTTGACCTCCTAGACCTCCTTTCTAAACTACTTGAAATCTTATCTAGCCTCCATGAATACCTCTATGAACTCCTAAATCCTCCTCTTATGCGAACTATGTGACCTCTACGAGCTCTGGTGAGAGGGAAGATGGAGTGTTGGAGCTTGATCTAAATCTTCCCAAAGAAGAGTGTTGGATCCCCTAGCAAACTCGACTTCTGGATAGGTATTGGAAGCCCACGAGCACTCTCTATATGTGCATGGTGTTGGAATGGAATGCAATATTTCTATAAAACCTGTGCTTAAACCTCTAATCCACATTATATATAGTACCATGTAATAATCTTATAAAACTCTCTAATATTTATTAGTAGATAAGGGTTCATTGTTTGGCTGTATGGGTAGAGGTTAAAGGTTCATAGTTAAGGGGTATGGATAAAATTTAATGGTTCACAATTAGGGGGCATTGGTAGACGTTAGGGGTTCACAATGAGGGTTAGTCCTTAACCCTATAACCCCTAAACAATTAGGAATATACTATAAGAATGGATCTTAAGCGAATATGACATAATATAGTAAAAAAGACATATTTATTTTCTATACATTTTATAAATAGATAGGTAGGGTTTTAAAATGATATCTATTATATGTAAATAGATATAGATACTACATGGTTTTAAGATTGGGTTGATGTGGATGGAATTTGGGATAAATGTTAATGGGATTATGGGTAGAGACTAGGTCTTCATAGTCATGGTTTTCGTAGAACCCTCCAACCCCTAACCAACTATGATCTTAAAAGAGGAGTTTGTGTAGGGAGTTAGCTAGGGTTGGGGTTGGGGATAAGGGGTTAAGGGGTATGTAGTTAGGAATAAGGTGATATAGGGTATGTACCTAGAGATACAGGTTTGGGATTAGGGGTATGTTTTTCACTTATATGCATACATGGGTTAGGCCCATGCATGTGATCCCATTGAAAATGTGCAGAACCCCAATTTATCATACATTTACTATATAGGGAATCATTGGCTCACAATTGGGATTATATGGTCATCATGTCAAGTTATAGAACACCATGGATGATTCTTCATATCTATTCCATTGAACAAAAAATGAGATATAACATTAGATATTTGACCACTTTCATATATAACATCGAATTTTCTATACATAATTAATCCCAATCAAAATCCAAAATTTTGAACAAACCATACGATGACACATTCATTTTTTTGGGTTTCGTTAGATGGAGTCATAGGGTTCTACAAGATCTATTGTTATAAACAAAAACTAGAGAGAAGGGATTCAATATTTTTCTTCATATTCTTAATGGGGGTGTTGATAATTAGTTTGTGCGTATCTATATCTCTCATATTTAGAATCTAGCACCAATTTATTACATAATTACTTTCCAAAATATATAACAAATACTAAAGTGTATTAATGGATTGTATATTGAAGAAGCACTGCAAGCACAAATTTAAAAAATTTCAATGTTGGCCACGTGCAACACATTAATTAATCTATAGGTATGGTTTTTTATGCTCGAATTGTTAGTGTCATTCATGTTTGAGTCTGGAAACCCTCCCACAACGTCAATGCATGCGTCTAGTCTAACCATAACAAATTTCAGTCCATGGAAGCATAAATTAAAAAAATTCAACATTGGCCTTGTGCAACACATTAATTAATCTATATGTATGGTTTTTATGCTTGAATTGTTAGTGCCAATCATGTTTGAGTCTAGAATCCCTCCCACAACGTCAATGTATGCGCTAGTATAACAATGCCAAATTCTAGTCCAAGCAAACACAAATTTTAAAAAATCAACATTGGCCCTATGCAACGCATTAATTAATCTATAGGTATGGTTTTTGATGCTCGAATTGTTAGTGTCAGTCATGTTTGAGTCTAGAAACCCTCCCACAACGTTAATGCGTGTGTCTATTCTAACCATGCCAAATTTCAGGCCAAGCAAGCACAAATTTAACCATGCACCCATCCACATAACCTACAATGCAATATCCTACACCATGGATGTCATGGTCATCACAACCAAATCATCCAACTCGTTGGTCCCCAATTTGGAGAAATACTTACCCACGGAATTGGTTTCCTCACCCACAGTTTCAGTAGCCACAACTGTAACTCCCTCATAACCCTACACCAATTAACATACCATTATGACCTCAACTGCCTGCTCAACCTAATCATAACCCCAACAGTAAGGCAGTGTAGCAAAATGAACCATTTAACATGCCTACTTATTTTATCACCCCTATCCCATGCAATGAATTACATTTACGCTATGGGAGGGTGGTGGAACCCATTGTCATTGAGTATGTTCCATCCCCTATGAGTGAAGATTAAACAATCCTTGAACGAATGGAAATCCTAATCAATACAACGGTTCCCGTTCTCGAGGATGCTGAAACACCTGTGCAGACACACATTAGGAATTGCAAGCTTGCGACAATTACCAAAGGATAGGGTCAACCTAATAGATTGGATGAGATGCCACTTCAACCGGAGTTGGTGGTCGAACCTTTCGATATATGGGCCCTAGAATTTTTAGGGCCTATTAACCCTCCTCCAAAAAAAAAAGTTTACATTCTGGTTTGCACATAATACATGACTAAATGGGTGGAGGAGACAACTTTGGTGAGAGCTATTGATCAAGCTGTCGTGGATTTCCTGTTTGAAGAAATATTCACTCACTTTGGGGTTCCCAAGGAAATAGTCACATATGGGGGACCATAGTTTGTATGTCATAAAGTTGAATCCCTCTTACATATATATATCAGATAATCATAGGATAAATTCATCATATCATCCACAAGACAATGGTCAAGTGGAAAGTACAAATAAAGTGATTGAATCTATTCTTACAAAAAATGTAAAGAGTCATCATAGGGAGTGGGATGAAAGACTTCCTGAATTGCTATGGGAATATCGAACTACATGGTGCAATACCACTGTGTTCTCTCCTTATGTATTAGTGTATGGGAAAAATGGTGTCTTCCCTATTGAATTTGAGATTAAAACTTTGAGAACGAATTTAGAAGAAAACATGGATTTAACAAAATCCCAAAAGGATCATTTGAATCAATTGAATGAGCTCGATGAGAAATGTGTGGTTTTTGTACATCATACTTCAGTGATTCAATAGTAATGCTCCAAGTGGCATGATAGGTTTATCAAGAAAAAATATGTTCCATGATCGGATGCTGGGCCTTATTATTTGACTCATGGTTTAAGTGTGTTTTTTTAAACGGAATTTGTGTACTAGATGGTTGAAAACATACATAGTGGACACAATATTTGATAACTAAACTGTGCGATTGACCACGATTGATGAACAACAAATTCCACTATTTTCCAGTGTTCATCGGTTACGAATCTACCATAAGACGCTCTCAAAAGATGCATTTTCTTCTCATGTTTCTTTTAATCCAAATTGTTAACTGGTACAAAAACAGGGGTCTCCCCCTGTTCCTAAAACTCTTTAATATTCTGCATATCTTCCATGAAGTTGTATATTAATATACATGTCATTTATCGTTCAATTTTTTTGTATAGTTTGATAGATGGTTCAATAATTTTTTGACGGGTTGGCTTGATGGGTTTTATGTTAGAATTGTGTGCAGAGACATTTGCAAAGGACCTAAGAAGAAAATAAGTAGTAATAATGGGCCAATCAATTGCAAAAATGATAAGTGGACCTCTGCATATTGTTGGAAATGATTGGATATGGGAATTGATGCGTTCGGACAAGGCTACTAAATTTCATTTGGGCATCGCTAGATTCTGTTCCAACTAAAACTCCGTCAATCTTAACCCTTTTTGTTGAAAATCCACCATCTTTTTCTTCGAAATTCCGCCAACTTTTTGCTGAAACTCTACCAATATTACCACTCTTTGCTGAAACTCCACCAACTTTTCCAATGAAATTCTGCCAACTTTTTGCTGAAACTCCGCCAATCTTAGCGCTCTTTTCCAAAACTCCACCAGCTTTTTCGTCGAAATTCCGCCAACTTTTTGCTGAAACTTCACCAATCTTATCACTTTTTGCCGACACTCCACCAGCTTCTCCGCTGAAATTCGGCCAACTTTTTGTTGAAACGTCGCCAATCTTACTACTTTTTATCGAAACTCTACCAGCTTTTCCACTGAATTTTTGATGAAACTCTGCCAATCTTACCTCTCTTTAATTTGTCGAAACTCCACCGGCCTTTCTGCCAAAATGTCGCCAATTTTTTTATGAAACTCCGCCAATATCTTGGCTGAAACATTGTTAGTCTCTTTGCTCTCCCACTGCCATCTTTCCAGTTTTTTTCAATCATTCATGGAAACCGTCGGCTTTCCTCGGGCCAATTAGAATTTGAGAAAGTTCCCATCTACGAATTTGAAGTAATTATGGTATGGATAGATTCTATATTTCTATTTGATGAAGGATTTTCAACTTTATTAAGCCATGTGAATAGGGAAACGACCGAGTAGGATAAAGGCTATAGTAAAGCGCCCCACTTTTTTTATCATTTTTTCATTGAAACCGATCAAAATTTGATTGAAAATTTACATTTTTTTGCAATTTCGCAATTTGAGCAATCAAACATCGTTATTTTAGACTAAATGGAAGATTCTAAAATTGCACAAAATGATCTAAATTATTATTTAAATAACAAAATTTATAGTTTCAACAATTTCTTGTATGTCGGATTCTGACGACTATGGCCGGATGTTTTGGTTGTTCATTAATATACTGCTACAGACACCATCATCGATCGATTTGAAAGTCAAATTGGGTCATTCAGTGCTGATCATAAACAAATATGTAACCAAATTTCCAATCAAAAGAATATGTCACAACCTTTTTGTATTTATTTCTCACTGCCACCCCACCACTCCAACTCCCCACTGTTTTATTGTTGTTTATGCACAGTGTAATCTTAGCATCCGGATTTGGAAGGGAATCTAATGGTTTGGTGATTAACTCGGCATGTAGAAACATGCATCAAGAGATTGAAATTTACATTGTCTATCCGGATGAATTTATGAATTAGGCACATGTTTAGAAGCTCCCAGCAAGAGGTGACCTCAGCATGGGAAATGCATTTCCCTGTCAAATTAGTACTTGCTGCCATCAGTTCATAGGAGGAAAGCATATGGAGGATTCGATATGGATCCAGGATGTAGTGGATGATTTAGGATTATTAATTAAGCATTGGAGGATAATATGGGATCCTAGGACGATGACTGTTTTCTCTTTTATTCCTTGTGTTTTATGTTTAGGCTTGTCTCTATTGAATACTTTTAGGTTTTGGACAATTAGATCTCATTGCCATTTTGAAACTATCATATGGAATTTGAAAAAACCTTTTCACGATGTAACTGTCCATTTACATTTGCAGCTATGTTAGCTGATAAATACTATGTTTAATGTTTAATGTTTAGGCCTGTCTATATGGAATACTTTCAAGTTTTTGACAATTAGATCTCATTATCGTTTTGAAACTGTTGTATTTCATTTGAAAAAACATTTCATGATGTAAATGTCTGTTTACATGAACAACTATGTTAGCTGATAACTGTTATGTTTTATGTTTAATGTTTAGGCTTGTCTCATTGTCGTTTTGAAATTGTTGTATGGAATTTGAAAAAACATTTTTATAATATAATTGTATGTTTACCTTCACAGCTATGTTAGCTGATAACTGTTATGTTTTATGTTTAATTTTTAGTCTTGTCTATATGGAATACTTTCAAGTTTTGGAGAATTATATCTCATTGTTGTTTTGAAATTGTTATATGGCATTTGAAAAAACCTCTTTGATGTAACTGTGCCAGTGGTTCC
>LPNX010730614.1:860045-898178 GCA_001517045.1 Pseudotsuga menziesii | reverse complement strand
GACCAAGTGGTGTTGTAACTTTAGTAAATTATGATCATATTTAAGAAGTTGCAATTCTTTTGGATCATTTATATTTCAGTTGTTAGTGTTTGTGTATTTACATGCAAATAAAGTGGAACTTATAATTGACCAAGTGCTAACTATATACCCCCCACCTAAACACCCTCTAACTATGACCAAGTGGTGTTGTAACTTTAGTAAATTATGATCATATTTAAGAAGTTGCAATTCTTTTGGATCATTTATATTTCAGTTGTTAGTGTTTGTGTATTTACATTGTCTAGTTCTATCATTGAAGTAGGATTGTTTGACCAAAAAAAATGGTTTGCAAACTTTATCCACTACTATATCAAATTACCTAAGATGGTAAAGGAACTCAAGAAAAACATATTGTGATCCAACAAGAAAGTAAACAAAATATAGGATTATCATTGCAAATATGAATAATGTTTCCACTATTATGAAACAAGACACTCTACACACTCTCTAACTATGACCAAGTTCTAATATATACCCCCACCTAAAGACCCTCTAACTATGACCAAGTGGTGGTGTAACCTTAGTAAATTATGAGCATATTGAAGAAGTTCGAATTTTTTTGGATCATTTATATTTCAATTGTTAGTGTTTGTGTATTTACATTGTCTAGTTCTATCATGTAAGTAGGATTGTTTTACAAAAAAATGGTTTGCACACTTTCTCCACTACTATATCAAATTACCTAATATGGTAAAGGAACTCAAGAAAAATATATTGTGATATAACAAGAAAGTTAATAAAATATAGGATTATCATTGCAAATATGAATATTGGTTCCACTATTATGAAACAAGACACTCTAAGGTTTTTCAGAGTTGAAATTCATACTAATTTTAATAATATTCCAAATATTTTATGTTAAACAAATTCTAGATGTTATACTGTTGAAGTCACATTCCACATGCATATAATTTTTTTTTAACTGCAATTTATCTTTCCATATGTATAGTTTCAAATTCATATTAATTCTCCATTAAGTAATATATATTCCGCAAGGTTATCTTAGACTTATTGACGTTGCAACAATTCAAGGTCATGTTAATTTGGTTGCAAAATGGTAGATTTGAATATTTTATCATAAAAAGGATTTGGAAACCAATCATAACTCTACACAATCAATAATTATACATGAGAAATATGGAGCAAATGTAGAATCCAACTATAAAGTATAAAATCCAAGAATGTATTAATATTGAAGGTTAATTTAAACCTCTAAGATTAGCAAAAAACCAACCATCTACAAATAAAACATTTAAAATTCTAAATTTAATTTACCATGTTGAATTGTCATGCTACAAGGCCAACTATGCCTAACAACTTGACCTTCCAAATCCTTGTCGACAAGATCTATTATTATAAACAAAAACTAGAGAGAAGTGATTCAATCTTCTTCTGCATAGTTTTAATGGGGGTGTTGATTATTTGTTTGTGCATATCTATCTCTCTCATATTTATAATCTAGCACCAAATTATTACATAATCTATTTCCAAAATGACTAGAAAAAATACTAAAGTGTATTAATGGATTGTCTATTGAAGAAGCACTACAAGCATAAATTTAAAAAATTTCAACGTTGGCCCCACGCAGCACATTAATTAATCTATACGTATGGTTTTTGATGCTCAAATTATTAGTGCTAGTCATGTTTGAGTCTGGAAACCCTCCCACAACATCAATGCATGCATCTAGTCTAACCATGACAAATTTCAGTCCATGCAAGCACAAATTTAAAAAAAATCAATGTTGGCTCTGTGCAGCACATTAATTAATTTATTGGTATGGTTTTTGATGCTTGAATTGTTAGTGTTAGTCATGTTTGAGTATGGAAACCCTCCCACAGTGTCAATGCGCATGTCTAGTGTAACCATGCCAAATTTTAGTCTAAGCAAGCACAAATTTAACCATGCACCCATCCACTCAACCTGCAATACAATATCCTACACCATGGATGCCATGGTCATCACAACCAAATAAACCAACTCAATGGTCCAAAAATTGGAGAAATCCTTACCCACAGAATCAATTCCCTCACCCATAGTTTCAGTAGGCACAACTGCAAATCCCTTCTAACCATGCAATAATTAGCGTACCATTATGACCTCAGCTTCCTAGACAACCTAATTTTAACTCCAACAATAAGGAAATGCAACAAATTGAATCATTTAACATGCCAACTTATTCTATCAGTACCCATATCCCCATAATCTAACAAGCAATTGTTGATTTTGTTCCTTTGGATCGATAATATTTCTATTTGATATTTTCTCATAAAGAGCTTGAATGAATATTATCGATATTAAAAAATCAGGATCCATGAAAAATCATAACATGACCTCTTCGGTTATCCAACAATTATCTGTCAATAGTTGTCGGATTTTCGAGGACCGTTGGATATCCGACAAGTCGACGTCTCAATTAAAATTTTTTGATCAAAATTGGTAATTTTAAAGGTGAAATCCAATGATACAATTAATTTCGTCGGATTTTGTCATCGGATTTTGGGTTCAAATTTTGTTTTGTGTGTAAGTTCATTAGGTAATGGATGGAATCATTCTTGTTCATGAAGTGATTCATTCCATTAAGATAGCGAAGATCCTAGAGATGATGTTGAAACTAGACATTGCCAAGGTTTAAGAAAAACTCAATTGGAAGTACATTTGAGAAATGTTGAAGGTGTTTGGGTTTAAGGAGGAGTGGATTCGTTGAATCATGAATCTCATCTCCTCATCCTTATTTTCTATCATGGTGAACAGATCCTAGGAAGGCCTTATTAAAGTGTCTAGCGGTATAAGATAAGAGGAACGCCTGTCTCCTTTTCTCTTCATCCTCATGGAAGAGGGAATATGAAGAACCATCAAGTCTATGCAGGACAACTAAGAACTAAGGGGACTATAGCTTGACCCCTTGGCTGATTGATAATCCAACCAATAGTTCATGGATGACACTATGCTCATGGGACACCCTTATTGTCAATAGGAAAGGGTTATCAAAGGCTGTCTCCAGAGGTTTCAGGGATATCTTGGGCCTCAAAGAAAATGAGAGGAAGTCTCATATTTTATTCTTTAACACTCCTCAAGTTACTAGACACAATATCTGCCACATTCTTGGGTTTCAAAATGGATTCCTTCCATCTAAATACTTAGCCCCCCCCTTGCATATTCAATTTTCCAAAAATTATCATGGACAAAACTTCTGGACATAAAGAGGAAAAGGATGGCAAGATGGACCTTTCGGCCCCTCAACCTTTCAAAATTCTTGGTTTTGGTTAAATCAATTATCCAAGCCATGTCAGTATACATGTTCTTAGTGACGGGGGCCCCTAAGGATGTATTAAAAGATATCTAGGATATTCAGTGGAAATTCTTATGGAGAGGGGTTGGAGAGAAAAGGAAATGGGATATAATAAGGTGGGAAACTATTTGTGATATGAAAAATTATGGCTATATAGGGTTACGGGATTTGAGAAAGATGAATGTGGCCTATGGGGCTAAAGTCTGGTGGAAATATGTCACACATAGTATTGAACCATGGGCAAAGTTATGGCATTGTAAATATGCTCTAGGATGGTATAGAACATACCTCATTCTTTATGTGAAAGACAGGTGAGGCTCCCACATTTGGAAATCAATGAATTTGGGGAGTGTTAAGTCTGAATTTTGTTTCTTCAATTTTGGTTTTGTTTCTTAAATTTTGGTTTGATTTCCTTCTTCTTTCCAGTTATTTCATTTACTTTATTTTGATTTTTCCTTCTTTAGGAAATTTTGTTTAGTGTTTACATGAAATTTTGAGCCTGCTTTGAAAATTTTAGTTTTAAGCCATAGGTTTGTTTTTGTTGAAGGAGTTTTAAAGTCATTTTATCAAATCATGGATTCAAAAATGATTATTCTGAGCTTAATAATGCATGATCACTACTCAAGCAAATTTTAAACCTCACACAAAATGCCAAAAAGCTCAAAAACCGCGAGAAAATAGCACTAGAATTATTCTTGTAGCGCTGGGATAAAAAAATAATGAAGGTGCGCTACAAGAATATCGCGGCCTTCATTATTCTCGGTTTTCTAGCAAATTTTTGTCATAATTTCAAACGCTGAATGACTAATCCCATGCTGTGAGTTGTTTGCTACGTGTGAGCTCCAGAGTTATCATGATTCCAAGTGGTTCCAGGTCGTGAAGCAAATCGTGGCTATCATTACTCCTAATACGGTTTGGATTGACAGGTAGCAGCGAAATTTAGTCCAATGCGAGGTGAATTGTTACATGCATGCATGTTTGATGTTAGAAGACTTAATAGAACGACGGTGGCGGTCTAAAAACGAGGATATTGCAGTTACAAAGCCGAGTGGGGGTTTTTACAGTTGCTCCAAAAACTAGGGATTTTTATTCTGACATCTATAATCAAATCAAACATATAAAGACACATGTTCAGCCATTAAACAGCTCGGAGACTGGCTTAAATAAACTTTAGTGGAGCATTTAACAGGTATTTCACGGTCACCCAGAAATATTTATTAATTTGGGGTTTTTCTGGTAAAGCATGTTCGAGCAAATGTTTTTGAACCAAACATTAATATTTTCTCTCATCAAACATCTCTGTGAGGAGAAAAGAAGATTAGAACTGTGAGTGAACGAATATTGAACAATATCAGTTTTGTATATCAATATAATCCTGTCAAGGTTTGATGGTTCGGTGAGATAAAAATTCTATCCTTCACGATGTACAAACCTAAGACTGCTGCTGGTGCAACTTGAGATAAAGGAACTGAACCTTAAGACAGTATGAAGACCTAGACAGCATAAAGACCTCGTTTTTATTGCATGATAAAAGGCTGATCAGTTTGGTTTCGAAGTCAGGAATGAAACAGAGAACGAGCAGAGTATGAGTGCAAAGAGGAGACTGAACATCCTAAGACCTAAAGCATTCATATACTGTGTTTATTATACATTGTGGAGATGGTCAGTGATAAGTGGTTTTTCATGACATTCTTATTGATGATTAAATTTCACTCACAGGCGTGGTGAAGAACAGTGAATCTTCAGTAATCTAAATCATTCTACTTGGTGGAAGGTTTTATTTTGCTTTGAAAACAAGTATATCAGTCAAGCAGATTGGAGGAAGCAAGGAGTTAAAAGCTTGGGAATAAATGAGAACTTAGTATCATTTTGATATTTAAACTGTTGAGAGCTGAAAGTGATAGGTTTGAGATTATTTTTGCCTTATATTCCTCTCATTCAACCTCTGAACAGTTTGAAATTAATATAGAAGGTTGATAGCCAAGATTCTTCTTGTGAACTCTTATTGTGCAGAGATTATCTATAAAAGATTTAGGTAGGTTATGGTACCCAATACACAGTTCTATGCTACATTCTGGAGATGAACAACCAATAGAACAATTAAACTGCATGACAGTCACCAGTTGCAGTGAAGAATTTGGAAGATTTCAAATGACCTAAGCCTCTTATGCTTGTGATAAACCTATTCTTTATTAGGAAAACAAAGCAGTAGTCAGAGAAGAGCAAGGAGAGCTGTTTTTGAAACCTGGGGGATTTGAAAAGGAGACAGTCACCTGACTAGTCATTAATTGAATCCTAAAACCTAGACAGTTTCATCCTATGAAGGAAAATGGGCAAGAGTGGTAGAATTAACAGAGCAGAACCTACTGATGTAGGGTGGACTGAAAAGCTCCCTGGATGTGTTGAATTGTTTCAGCAAGCAGGTTGGATGGACTTTTTTAAGAAGATAGATGGGCATAATATAGAGGTGTCCTGTAAGTTTGCTCAAGGTTTAAAAAATGACATGGTGACCTTTAATACTCTCAAATTCAAGTTGATAGTAGAGCTGATCTCAGAAGCCACAGGGATTAAAAATGAGGGTGAATCATGGTTCAAGAAGCTGCCTTTTGACTTTGATCCACAAAGATATCTTTTACCAAATGTCATCCCTGATTGGAATAAAGGCATCCTTATTCAAAATTTCAGAAAGGAGTGGGTTGAGCCAATCAGGATACTGCAGAGCTATGTCACTTGTGAGGGCAGGTATGCTTAGGTATACAAGTACCACTTCAGGTTTTTGCAACACATGGTGGGGGTGTCAAAGATGAGCTTGCCATTTTTCTTTTTGAAAAGCTTGCAGAAAATGTCCAGTAGGGTTAAGCAGCATGAAGATCATACATCTCAATCAATCTTTCATCATGGGCTGATTAAACTGATTATTAACACTGTTTTGCAACATGAAGGGAAGACCTGGGACTTTTTTATCTTTTGGTCTGGTTTTCAAACCAAAGAAGAAGATCAGAAACCTAAAAGGCAAGCTGAAAAGGGTAAGGTTTTAATGAGAAAATTAGGACAGAAGCCTAAGCTAGAGGTTAAAGAAGAGGTCAAAACTGAGAAAATATCAGAGCAAGTGGAAGAGGATAATAAACCCAAAGTATTTTCAGCTAGTGGCAAAGGCAAGTACTCATTGTTTGAAGACCAAAAGCAGCTGCTACAGCCCATGGTACCAACAGAGGTCCCTCATGAAATGAAAACTGCTGATACAAAAAAGGTGGTTGTACATGAAAAAGAATTGCAAGTCAAACAAAGAAGCCCCATTACTATATTGTCTGATGATGAAGGTTACCTTTTAGAAGAGGAGTAGGTAGAAAAAACTACAGTTGAAGCTGAAGCCTACAGAGAAATTCCTACCTCAGGCAACAAAGTAACAAAACCCAATAGAAGGAGGAGTAAACTTGAAGTAGTGGAGTTGGCTGCTATTTAGCATCAAGGAAAGGAGCTGAAAATGCCGAGAGAAATAGCATCATATTGGAGACCTAAAACTAGGTCAAAGAACAAGCTAAGACTGAACATGAAAAAATTGCTCAATCCCAGGTTAAACACAAATGAAGTTACTGTGTTAGATGATGTATCTCCTGATGAAAATCCAGAAATTAAGAAAGCTAGCAGAAAAGGGAAGAAGCCAGCAGCTGTAAAAGCTCCTTATGTACATCCTGCAGAAGTCAAGAGTTCATCAAAATCATTAGAAGATTCAAGCAAGCCTGCATCTAAATTTTCTGCAATAATTCTTGAGATAAAAAATAAACTCTTAAAACAGCAGCAAGAAGAGAAAGCTAAAATATGTCCTGTTGAAAATCAAGAGTGGGAAGAAGAAGATGAGCTTATACTTAGAGAAGTAGGAATTATAAAAGAGCCTAGTATTCCTACTGATTTCTCAGACTTTTTAATGAGGGATGCAAATATACCTGAGATCCCTAGTTTTGATGAAGAAAACTTGCAGGAAAGTATTCAGCAGTATAAGCAACAGATGAAATACTTACAAGATGTTAATGATGGGTAATGAAAGTTAACATAGGCCTTATAGAAGAACTGCAGCATGTCCATAATCATTTCTAGGAGCTGTCAGAAGTATCCAAAGAGGTTCTCAAAAGGAAAAGAGCTACTGACATGCATTCCACTAAGTTGGAGAAGATAGTCCAGGACCTACAACAGAGAAACAAGGAGCTCATCAAGAAGATTAATGACATGGAGTAGGAGCAGAAGAAAGTTAAAAGAAAGGAGCAAGCACTAGATGGCATTGCCCTCTTAGCTGAAGTAGCGAAAAGGCTATGAATCAACTGTTCATTTAGTTAGTTGTTATCTTTTGATAAACACATATGTTAATGATTTACTATTTTTAGTATATTTTGTAATTTTGTAAGTTTGTACTTTTTACTTTACCTCAACGAGTTGATGGAGGTAGTTAGGGTTTTAGACCCAACTGATTTTGTAAAGAAGCACTATTTAAAGAGATAAGAAAGTCATTTAGAGGGTTCTGATTTTTGGGAACTATAGGAGGTCTGCAAACTGTTTGTATCTTCAGACTTGTTCAGAGCTAAGTATTGTGACTCTTATAAGCATTTGCTGATGAAATTATGAGATATATATGACTTTTATCCTTCAGTTGTTTTTGTGTTGGCTTCATTATTGAACTTGTTTAGTTTATTAATAGATATATTCATTGCTGGTTAATGTGTATTTGCTGGTAGTGCTTTTTTGTTAGGTATGAACTTCAGCATAGTCTTTCTGTTGGATATTGTTGATATATCATGCATCTTTATCATCTTTTGTTTATGATCTAGTTGTTATTTTGTTTCTGAATGTATTCCCTGATAGTTCCTAAAGCTTACAACCATTAAAACACTACAGAAACCTAAACTTTATCTATTTTATTGAATTTTATCTTGAGTGTGTGTTGGCTTGTTTCTCTGGCCTTAGAAACAATTTCTGGGACAAACATCTTTGGCGCAGTTGCCGGTGACGAAGCTGAAGCATATCTTCCCTGGGATACTTATCAGTTTTCCTGGTTTAAGAGGTGGACTTGAACCAGCATTTTTAAGGCTATTTTTCACCAAGTTGTCACAGTGGCTTCTAGAGGAGTGGGAACCAGGAGCAGACCTACTTCACCATTACATTCAGGGGTTTCAGACCTTGAACAGATCTTGAAAACAACAAGAAAACTCCGAAGGTCTCAATCTTTATCAGCCCTCTGTGATCCTGACTAGTTGGGTGCTTCATTACATCCAGCTGAAACCTCACCTTGGATAAAACCTACCATCCCTGAGAGCACTTTTCAAGTTTTTACTAATCCTCAAACCTTTTTGAAAGCCAAGACTGCTTCTCCTGGTAAAATACCTCTCTTTCAGCTGAAAGTAGGAAAGAGACCTTTTCAAACAAGTTCAAGTCAAGCTTCCTCATCTGCAAAGACAGTCAGTCCAAAGATGGCAGCCCAAAACCCTCCCATGGATATGATGGACCGGATGGTTGCAGCCAGGTATGCACCATTAGTCTTACCTCAGCCTTTACATGCATTGCCTGGAGGTGATTACCAAAAATATATGCCTAGTTTCAATGGTCAGGGGGAGACCACTGCTGAAGAACATTGGGAGGATTTCCTAAGTTATGCTGACAATCAAAACATTGAGATCAAGGATGTATGGATGAGGGTATTTGTTCAGAGCCTTGATGGGGATGTAAGGAAGTGGTTTAGAGAGTTGCCTGCCAGCTCAATCACTATCATTGAAGAACTCCGTGATCTTTTCATGAGGCAATGGGGAGACACAAAGGACCACACCTACTATATAACTGAGTTTGGAGCTCTCAGAAGGAAAAAAGAGGAGACTGTTGCTGATTTTTCCAAAAGATTTAACAAAATGTATAGTAGGATTCCAGCAGAAATTAAGCCTACTGAAACATCAGCTAAGCTCACCTATGCCAATGCCTTTGACCATGAATTTTCTCTACTGCTGAGAGAAAGAAGACCTATAACCCTGCTGAAAATGCAAGATGCAGCATTGGAGGTAGATTCTAATTTGCTGGCTTCAAACAGACTTAAGAAAGAAACAACCCAACAACTTTATGAAAGAAAAGGGAAGAAGGAAATTGTTTCAACAAGTGCTGCTCCTCAATCTGCTGAAGCTAAGATAGATGAGATGGCAAAGCTGGTAAAGATTCTCACTGCCAAACTGAATAAAGTAGAGCTTGAAAAGAATTTTTCCAAACCTGCTCCAGAAGCTGAAAGAAATCCAAATAACCAGAATCAGTTCAGAAGGAAATTTGCTCCCAGATTTATACCAAGAGAGCGCAGGAACAATGATATTCAGTGAGAGAGGAGAGAGAATGAAGATCAAAGAGTGCCCCCACCTCTTCAAAATAATGTAGCTGATGAAGAAGAAGTTGATGAACAACTGCTCTTTGAAGAGACTGAGACTGATCAGGATATGAACCACTTTGGAGATGGATTGTCTACAGGTTTTGTTACTGAAGAAGATTTTCTGAATTCAGAATATTATGATGCTGATATGTTTGAAACTGAAAATGATTTAGGCTTGGAAAATACTGTTGTAACTGCTGCTGTCCATCAGAATGGACCTAAGAAGACAATAAATCTCAGAACACGCCTGAAACAAGTGGTCCAAGCCCCCAAGAAGAAGGCTGATGTTCCTGCTGCAAATGTTCCTGCTAAACAAGTACCTGATCCTGTCATAGAAAAGAAGCAATCTGCAGAAAAATCAAAGAAGAATGCTGAAATTGAAGAGGTAAACAAATCTGTCCAGAATTTCAGTTTGGAGAATGAACGAGGGAAGTTAAAGATTCCTGTGCCTTTGACTGAGTTAATAAAGAACCCATCATATAAACAAACAGTTCTGAAAGTGATGAATGTACCCAGTAATTAGCCTGTTTCAGATACAGTTAACTTGCAGGAAGAAAGCCCAAGAATTTTTATTGGATCAGCTCTGGATGAAAAGACTGAAAATGAGGCTGGTGCTTCTCCTCCATTTTATGTCACCTTGACTGTCCATTACCAAATTATTCACAATTGTCTTTTAGATTCAGGAGCCTCCCACAATTTGATGCCAAAAGCTGTAATGGAAGCCCTGGGCCTCAGTATCACCAAACCTTACCATGATCTATATTCCTTTGACTCCCGAGCTGTGAAATGTTTAGGAGTAATTAAAGATATGGTTGTCAGCTTATCTCAGTTTCCTATGAGGAGTAATTAAATATATGGTTGTCAGCTTAGCTCAGTTGCCTATGAAAAGTGTGATACTGGATGTTGTAGTAGCTGACATTACACCAAAGTTTGGCTTACTTCTGTCTAGGTCATGGGCTAAGAAGGTTAGGGGAACCTTACAGATGGACCTTTCTTATGCCACTATTCCTGTGTTTGGTGGAGAAAATAGAAGACTATACAGAGAGCTGCAGTTTGCTTACATAGTCACAGATGATAAAAACCCCACTAATCATCCCATATATTCTGTTGACAAAGACCTGGGAACTTGCATGTTAAATTTCAGTGATGAAGATAATTCTATTGGTCTGTTACAAGTGGAAAAAGATCAGCCAATCAAACACAGTAGAGAGGAAGAAGATGTATTGTGGCAGTTGTACTTTGATGGATCCTCATGCAAAGAGGGTGCTGGAGCTGGAGTCCTACTCATTTCTCCTGGAGGTGAAATAATGAAACTCATGTATAAGCTGGAGTTTGTTACCACTAACAATACTGCTGAGTATGAAGCTCTGCTATTGGGACTGAAAGCTGATAAAGACTTAGGCATTCAGCAAATTGCTGCATTTGGCGACTCCGAATTGGTTGTTCAGCAGGTCAAGAATAACTATCAAGTAAAACAGGGTTTGCTGAAAGTGTACCAGAATGAGGTATGGGATATGCTTGATAACTATTTTGTACAATTTAATATCACTCATATTCCAAGGAATCATAATGATACTGCAGACTCATTAGCTTTGGCTGCCACACACTTCAGAATTCCTAAAACCACTCAGCTGAGGTATCCCATAGAAGTGAGGTACAGACCATGTGTACTGGATAATGTAAAGCACTGGAGGGTATTTGAAGATGACATTGAAATCAAAAAAATTCTTGAGCTTACAGATGAGTTTACTAATGCCCAAATTGATCAAGAAGAAGATGAAGGGGATGAACAGTTAAATGAATTTGCTGAAAATGAATCTGCTGAAAATAAGTTTGCTGAACATGAGATAGCAGGTCATAAAATTATTGAGTTGAAGAGTAACTTCATCCCAAAAGGTTTAGTACCTTTAGAAAGAATATTTACCAAAGATGATACTCCTTCAAAGCAAGTGGTTCAATCTTCAGAAGATAATGTAGTGGACTGCAACATTGGTTCTGCTGAACATCCAAAAATGGTAAAAATTTCCAAATCTCTGTCAGCTAAACAAAGAAATAGATACATAAAACTTCTGAAAGAACATGTAGATGTGTTTTCCTGGTCTTATGAAGAGCTGAGAACCTGTGATACAGCAATCATTCAGCATAAGGTTCCTTTGAAGCCTAATGTTAAACCTTTCCGACAGAAACTAAGAAGGATCAATCCAGCTTTGTTTCCTGTGATTGAAAAGGAAGTAAAGAAGCTGCTGGATGCAAAGATAATAGTGCCTCTCAGGTACTCTTCCTGGGTTTCTAATCTGGTTCCTGTCAGAAAAAAGAATGGGGAAATTAGATTATGTGTTGACTTCAGAAATCTGAATAGATCATCATTAAAAGACAACTATCCTCTTCCTAAGATTGAACAGGTATTGCAGCAAGTAGTTGGAGCTCAGAGGATCTCTATGGTGGATGGTTTTTCAGGGTACAATCAGATTGCAATGCACCCTGATGACAAGGAGAAGACAGCCTTTACAACTCCCTGGGGGACATTCATGTATGACAAGATGCCGTTTGGCCTGATGAATGCTGGAGCAACATTTCAGAGAGAAATGGATATTTCCTTTGTTGGAGAAAAGGATAAGTTTGTGGTCATTTATTTGGATGATATTACTATTTTTTCACAGTCAGATGATGAGCATCTGAAGCATTTAAGGCAGACCTTCCAAAAATGCAGAAAATTTGGCCTATCCCTAAATCCCAAAAAGTCACATTTTGCTGTGCAAGAAGGTAAATTACTTGGTCACCTTGTGTCTGCTGATGGCATCCGAATAGATCCTGAAAGAGTGAAAGCTATACTGAAGATCAGTTTACCCAGGAGCAAAAAAGATGTTCAATCATTCATTGGCAAAATTAATTTTCTGCAGTGGTTCATTCCCAATTTTGCTGAGACTATTAAACAGATCACAGCCATGTTGAAGAAGGACCAGGAAGTCAGGTGGACTGTTGAAGCAAAGGCTGCATTTGAAAAAATCAAGGTGGCTCTTACTGAAGCACCTGTGTTGGTAAGCCCCGATTTCACCAAATATTTTCTTACTTTTTCATTTGCATCAGAAGACACAATTGCAGCAGTTTTACTTCAGAAAAATAAAGAAGGATTGGAACAACCTATTGCCTTTTTCAGTAAAACTCTTAGGGATTCTGAGCTGAAGTACAGTATATTAGAAAAGCAAGCTTATGCTTTGGTGAAGGCTTTAAATTTTTTCAGAATTTATGTCCTGCACTCAAAAGTTATTTCATTTGTTCCAAATGCTACAGTGAAAGATGTTTTAACACAGCATGTAAGTGAAGGGAAGAGAGGCAAATGGATTGCAAAAATTATGGAGTATGATGTGGAGATCAGACCTACTAAGCTTGTCAAGGGACAGGGTTTAGCTAAGCTGCTGACTGATTCAAATAGTCAGGCTTTGGGACTGCATGTCATGGTTGAAGAAATAGCTCAAGAGGAAGATCAAGCAGCTCTGAAGAAAGAGAAGATCATGGATTTCTACTTAGCATCTACCTGGTATGCAGACATTGTTCATTTTCTATTATTTCTGCAATGTCCTAAGCATTTAGACAAGAAGGCTGCTAGATCTTTGAAACTCAAAGCTACTAAGTATTGTTTGGTAGAGGATCAACTGTTATGGAAAGATCCAGGGGGTATCTTGCTCAGATGTCTAGATCAATCTGAAATAGGAGAAGTGATCTCAGAATCCCATGAAGGCGCCTGTGGAGGGCATACGTATTTGAAAGCAACAGCCTACAAAATTTTGCGAGATGGATATTATTGGCCATCCTTGTTCACAGATGTTTACCAGCAGGTAAGAGCTTGCATTCCCTGTCAGAAATTTGTTGGTAAGCAGAAATTATTGTCTTTTCCTTTGAAACCTATTGTAGTCAATGACCCTTTTCAGCAATGGGGTCTGGACTTTATTGGAGAAATCAATCCAGCATCTTCAGGACAGCATCATTGGATCTTGACTGCAACAGATTTTTTCACAAAATGGGTGGAAGCTATTCCCACAAGGAATGCTACAGACAAAGTAATCATGGAATTTATTGAAGAAAACATCCTGAGTCGGTTTGGTTGTCCACATAGATTAGTAACAGACAATTCCAAGGCATTCAATTCCAAGGCAATGGTGGCCTTTTGTGAAAAAAATGGCATCATTCTGAAGCACTCAACTCCCTATTATCCTCCGGGAAATGGTCAAGCTGAATCCTCCAATAAGAACATTATTCAGAGCATCAAGAAACTGCTGAAACATAACAAAAGGTCTTGGGATTCAATGCTGAAGTATGCATTGTGGGAAGATAGGATTACAGTGAAACGGGCAATTGGTACTTCTCCATTTCAGCTAGTTTATGGGACAGAGGCAGTATTCCCTATTCAATTGGGGATTCCAGTGATGAAATTCCTCCAGAAATATCAAGAGGAAACGGATAATATGCAAAGGAGAATCTTTGAAATGATAGAGTTATAGCAAAATAGAGAGAAGGTAGATGAAAAAGCCCAGCTGTACAGAGCCAAGATTAAAAACAGGTTTGACAGGAATATTAAAGAGCATACTTTCTCAGAAGGTGAGATGGTTTTAAGGTGGGATGCAAGAAAGGAGCAAAAGGGTAAGCATGGTAAGTTTGACAATCTTTGGTTTGGCCCTTTTCTGATATCAAAAGTGTTAGAGAACAATACTTTTATCTTGCAGTCCTTGGAAGGTGAGGAATTGTCCAGCCCTGTTAATGGGCGATTCCTCAAGCATTTCTATAGTTTATAAGAGCATGTTCACTGATCATTGTACATACCGGTGTGATTGAAGTAGAATAAAGAATCCATAGCCCAATGGAAGTAGGTAGACAGGTAGATAGAAGACAGAAGGCACTGGTCTATAGGTTCTTGAAGCCTCGCAGGGAGGTCTTCATCCAGCAGCTGGAGCCAGATGTTAAGTCTGAATTTTGTTTCTTCAATTTTGGTTTTGTTTCTTAAATTTTGGCTTGATTTCCTTCTTCTTTCCAGTTATTTCATTTACTTTATTTTGATTTTTCCTTCTTTAGGAAATTTTTTTTAGTGTTTACATGAAATTTTGATCCTGCTTTGAAAATTTTAGTTTTAAGCCATAGGTTTGTTTTTGTTGACGGAGTTTTAAAGTCATTTTATCAAATCATGGATTCACAAATGATTATTCTGAGCTTAATAATGCATGATCACTACTCAAGCAACTTTTAAACCTCACACAAAATGCCAAAAAGCTGAAAACCCGCGAGAAAATAGCACTAGAATTATTCTTGTAGCGCTGGGATAAAAAAATAATGAAGGCGCGCTACAAGAATATCACGGCCTTCATTATTCCCGATTTTCTAGCAAATTTTTGTCATAATTTCAAACGCTGAATGACTAATCCCATGCTGTGAGTTGTTTGCTATGTGTGAGCTCCAGAGTTATCATGATTCCAAGTGGTTCCAGTTCGTGAAGCAAATCGTGGCTATCATTACTCCTAATACGATTTGGATTGACAGGTAGCAGCGAAATTTAGTCCAATGCGAGGTGAATTGTTACATGCATGCATGTTTGATGTTAGAAGACTTAATAGAACGACGGTGGCGGTCTAAAAACGTGGAGATTGCAGTTACAAAGCCGAGTGGGGGTTTTTACAGTTGCTTCGAAAACTAGGGCTTTTTATTATGACATCTGTAATCAAATCAAACATATCAAGACACTTGTTCAGCCATTAAACAGCTCGGAGATTGGCTTAAAGAAACTTTAGTGGAGCATTTAACAGGTATTTCGTGGTCACCCAAAAATATTTATTAATTTGGGGTTTTTTCTGGTAAAGCATGTTCTAGCAAATGTTTTTGAACCAAACATTAATATTTTCTCTCATCAAACATCTCTGTGAAGAGAAAAGAAGATTAGAAGTGTGAGTGAACGAATATTGAACAATATCAATTTTGTATATCAGTATAATCCTGTCAAGGTTTGATGGTTCGGTGAGATAAAAATTCTATCCTTCACGATGTACAAACCTAAGACTGCTGCTGGTGCAACTTGAGATAAAGGAACTGAACCTTAAGACAGTATGAAGACCTAGACAGCATAAAGACCTCGTTTTTATTACATGATAAAAGGCTGATCAGTTTGGTTTCGAAGTCAGGAATGAAACAGAGAACGAGTAGAGTATGAGTGCAAAGAGGAGACTGAACAGCCTAAGACCTAAAGCATTCATATACTATGTTTATTATACATTGTGGAGATGGTCAGTGATAAGTGGTTTTTCATGATAGTCTTATTGATGATTAAATTTCACTCATAGGCATGGTGAAGAATAGTGAATCTTCAGTAATCTAAATCATTCTACCTGGTGGAAGGTTTTATTTTTCTTTGAAAACAAGTATATCAGTCAAGCAGATTGGAGGAAGCAAGGAGTTAAAAGCTTGAGAATAAATGAGAACTTAGTATCATTTTGATATTTAAACTGTTGAGAGCTGAAAGTGATAGGTTTGAGATTATTTTTGCCTTATATTCCTCTCATTCAACCTATGAATAGTCTAAAATTAATCTAGAAGGTTGATAGCCAAGATTCTTCTTGTGAACTCTTATTGTGCAGAGATTATCTATACAAGATTCAGGCAGGTTATGGTACCCAATACATAGGTCTATGCTACATTCTGGAGATGAACAACCAATAGAACAATTAAACTGCATGACAGTCACCAGTTGCAGTGAAGAATTTGGAGGATTTCAAATGACCTAAGCCTCTTATGCTTGTGATAAACCTATTCTTTATTAGGAAAACAAAGCAGCAGTCAAAGAAGAGCAAGGAGAGCTGTTTTTGAAACCTGAGGGATTTGAAAAGGAGACAGTCACCTGACTGGTCATTAATTGAATCCTAAAACCTAGACAGTTTCATCCTCTGAAGGAAAATGGGAAAGAGTGGTAGAATTAACAGAGCAGAACCTACTGATGTAGGGTGGACTGAAAAGCTCCCTGGATGTGTTGAATTGTTTCAGCAAGCAGGTTGGATGGACTTTTTTAAGAAGATAGATGGGCATAATACAGAGGTGTCCTGTAATTTTGCTCAAGGTTTAAAAAATGACATGGTGACCTTTAATACTCTCAAATTCAAGCTGACAGTAGAGCTGATCTCAGAAGCCACATGGATTAAAAATGAGGGTGAATCATGGTTCAAGAAGTTGCCTTTTGACTTTGATCCACAAAGACATCTTTTACCAAATGTCATCCCTGATTGGAATAAAGGCATCCTTATTCAAAATTTCAGAAAGGAGTGGGTTGAGCCAATCAGGATACTGCAGAGCTATGTTACTTGTGAGGGCAGTTATGCTTATGTATACAAGTACCACTTCAGGTTTTTGCAACACATGGTGGGGGTGTCAAAGATGAGCTTGCCATTTTTCTTTTTGAAAATCTTTATAGAAAATGTCCAGTAGGGTTAAGTAGCATGAAGATCATACATCTCAATCAATCTTTCATCATGGGCTGATTAAACTGATTATTAACACTGTTTTGCAACATGAAGGGAAGACCTGGGACTTTTTTATCTTTTGGTCTGGTTTTCAAACCAAAGAAGAAGATCAGAAACCTAAAAGGCAAGCTGACAGGGGTAAGGTTTTAGTGAGAAAATTAGGACAGAAGCCTAAGCTGGAGGTTAAAGAAGAGGTCAAAACTGAGAAAATATCAGAGCAAGTGGAAGAGGATAATAAACCCAAAGTATTTTCAACTAGTAGCAAAGGAAAGTACTCACTGTTTGAAGACCAAAAGCAGCTGCTACAGCCCATGGTACCAATAGAGGTCCCTCATGAAATGAAAACTGCTGATACAAAAAAGGTGGCTGTACATGAAAAATAATTGCAAGTCAAACAGAGAAGCCCCATTACTATATTGTCTGATGATGAAGGTTACCTTTTAGAAGAGGAGCAGGTAGAAAAAACTACAGTTGAAGCTGAAGCCTATAGAGAAATTCCTACCTCAGGCAGCAAAGTAACAAAACCTAACAGAAGGAGGAGTAAACTTGAAGTAGTGGAGTTGGCTGATATCCAGCATCAAGGAAAGGAGCTGAAAATGCCGAGATAAATAGCATCATATTGGAGACCTAAAAATAGGTCAAAGAACAAGCTAAGACTGAACATGAAAAAATTGCTCAATCCCAGGTTAAACACAAATGAAGTTACTATGTTAGATGATGTATCTCCTGATGAAAATCCAGAAATTAAGAAAGCTAGCAGAAAAGGGAAGAAGCCAGCAGCTGTAAAATATCCTTATGTACATCTTGCAGAAGTCAAGAGTTCATCAAAATCATTAAGAAGATTCAAGCAAGCCTGCATCTAAATTATCTGCAATAATTCTTGAGATAAAAAATAAACTCTTAAAACAGCAGCAAGAAGAGAAAGCTAAAATATGTCCTGTTGAAAATCAAGAGTGGGAAGAAGAAGATGAGCTTATACTCAGAGAAGGAGGAATTATAAAAGAGCCTAGTATTCCTACTGATTTCTCAGACTTTTTAATGAGGGATGCAAATATACCTGAGATCCCTAGTTTTGATGAAGAAAACTTGCAGGAAAGTATTCAGCAGTATAAGCAACAGATGAAATACTTACAAGATGTTAATGATGGGTTGATGAAAGTTAACAGAGGCCTTATAGAAGAATTGCGGGATGTCCATAATCATTTCCAGGAGCTGTCAGAAGTATCCAAAGAGGTTCTCAAAAGGAAAAGAACTACTGACATGCATTCCACTAAGTTGGAGAGGACAGTCCAGGACCTACAACATAGAAACAAGGAGCTCATCAAGAAGATTAATGACATGGAGCAGGAGCAGAATAAAGTTAAAAGAAAGGAGCAAGCACTAGATGGCATTGCCCTATTAGCTGAGGCAGCGAAAAGGCTATGAATCAGTTGTTCATTTAGTTAGTTGTTATCTTTTGATAAACACATATGTTAATGATTTACTATTTTTAGTATATTTTGTAATTTTGTAAGTTTGTACTTTTTACTTTACCTCAGCGAGTTGATGGAGGCAGTTAGGGTTTTAGACCCAACTAATTTTGTAAAGAAGCACTATTTAGAGAGATAGGAAAGTCATTTAGAGGGTTCTGATTTTTGGGAACTATAGGAGGTTTGCAGACTGTTTGTATCTTCAGACTTGTTCAGAGCTAAGTATTGTGACTCTTATAAGCATTTGCTGATGAAATTATGAGATATATATGACTTTTATCCTTCATTTTTTTCTGTGTTGGCTTCATTATTGAACTTGTTTAGTTTCTTAATAGATATATTCATTGCTGGTTAATGTGAATTTGCTGGTAGTGCTTGTCTGTTAGGTATGAACTTCAGCATAGTCTTTCTGTTGGATCTTGTTGATATATCATGCATCTTTATCATCTTTTGTTTATGATCTAGTTGTTATTTTGTTTCTGAGTGTATTCCCTGATAGTTCCTAAAGCTTACAACCATTAAAACACTACAAAAACCCTAAACTTTATCTGTTTTATTGAATTTTATCTTGAGTGTGTGTTGGCTTGTTTCTCTGGCCTTAGAAACAATTTCTGGCACAAACAGGGAGAAGCCTCACAAAACAGTTTATGGGAAATAAGAAATGGAGAATCAAATTTCTTCTAGGAAGATTCCTGGAAACAATTGTCGAAAATTTCATACTCCTTGGATGTCGCTTGGCTTCGTTAGGCTTGTGATGCTCAAAGGAAAATAAAATTCAAATACTATTAGGGGGATGTGGACAACAACGGCGAGTTTAGGGGTTGGGATCCTTAATACTGGTGGGAGTGGATGGGGCCTTGGGCAGAAGCCATGATTACTTGTGAGGGTCTTCAAGACATGCATATTCGAATTCAAGAAGGAGACAAAAACATAAGATGGGGTCTTAAACCCAAAGGTATTTTCTCTATTAAGGAGGCTTACTAGACTTGGAATAGGTTTAACCACCCCCCGCCAAAAACAATGTGGAAAATTTGGTTGATTGCCCAATTATGGAAAAAAATATATACTTTCATTTCGCTCCTTATTAAGCAAAAAATTTTAACAAGAGACAATCATTATGAAAATGGGGTAAATAGGACCTTACTGATGTTGTCTGGGCAAAAATGGAGAAGAAACCCTTGCTCATATCCTAGATTTATGTTCCTTTACTACAAAGCTCTGAGATAGGGGGGGGGATCCTTTTAATGGTCCAACTAGAACATGGTTTGTTACGTTGCACCTGTACCTAGCTCACCTTCAACTGTTCCTAGGGATAGAGGGCCATTTTCTTCAACTAGGAGGCGTCCTTTACTGCAAATATATAGGATAGGGGGGCGACATCCTTTAAATGATCCAATTGGAACAAGGTTTGTTACGTTGCACCTGTACCCAATGCACCTTCAAGTGTTCCCAAGGAGAGAGGGCCAATTTTTTCAACCAAGAGGGGTGTTATCGAGCAATTGTGGTCATGGCTGAGCCCTTTGGTTACTCCCTTAGGACTACTATGGATTAATGGCACTATTTATTTATCTTTGTTGGGGTTTTTAACCTTGGTGTTGGTGTTCGGGGCTCCTAAGGGTTGACCACTAGGTCACATGACTCCATATCCTATTTATTTGCTCTAGTGGCCTCTACTTCAGCTACAAAATATTCATCTCCTTTCGCAGCCACTTTGGACACCGTCATGGACCTTAAGTCAGTGAGCACCTGCTCTTCGTGGCCTTATCTCCTTAGAGAAAAGTCACCCTCCATGCTAGTCCTTTTAATGCTTTAAGGAGGACGTTGAGGGATTTTACAACATTCTAGGAGTTAGATGGGGTATAAGTCCCTCCCTCCAGCTCACTCTAGACTTTTGTTCAAAGTGATTCACTTATTTGAGCATATTTTGGAACCTAGGGGTATGAATACCCCATGTATCCTACCTTGATACTACCTTAGGCCATATTTTATTATTATTTTCTTTTAATTTTAAGTTGACATTTTATAATTTCAAATTGACATGTTTTAAGGCATGTAGGCATGGATATTTTGTAAAAGTGAGTGTGAGATCATATAAATAGATCTCCTCATGTTCATTTTAAAGAAACAACTCATGGGATAATACACTATGCATTTTTTTTACCCTTGCTAGGGCTCTTTGGAGAGATGTGCCAATCTTGAGGATGTTTTTATGGGTTAATACAAACTTTTTATGGCAATTCTTTGGTGAAGTTCTTTGCTATGTGATGTTTTGATTTGTTGGCTAAACACGAGCACAAGGAGGTAAGGCTTCTCATATCTGTTTTTGAATGGTGGTTGATGATTCACATTCAAGTCTAAGTGGTAGCCCTAGTGCTTCACTTTTTCCTAGGATAGGCCATTACCATCCTTCTTGTCGCCTTAGCAAGCTGAAGCATGTCTCCTTGTGAAGGTGCTCTATGGTTTTCTCCTTATTTTTTCTAGGCTAGTTGTTTGAACTAGGAACTATTCCTCACTATGTTATTCATCCTCCCTAGAAGCCCTAGGTTAGGTAGGTATTTTTCTAGGGTAGACCTACCTTGGTTTTCATACCTTTTCTTATTCAAACTTCTAGTCCAAGGTTAGTTAGGTTAGTCATTTAGGCTATTTTTTAGGTTGGTTTTAGTGTTAGTGTAGAAATAGGTTAGGGTTATCCCTAACCAGACCTAATATTCACCACCACATCCCTACATAATCTATTTCTCCCCTCCTTAACTCTCATTGCAAACTTTCCTTACCTTGCCACCCTTTCTAGCTCCCTCTTTAGGCTTCACTGGCCTCATCTTTAGCTCACTACCCTAGGGTCCTCCCTTGAACACCCTAGGTTCCTTTCCTAGGGTTGCTCCTATACCTTTGCTTCCCTACATGATTCCCTTTTATTTCTCCCAAAGCCTCAGACCCGTTGTTGTTACCAGCATCCCTCTTCCTTTATCCTTCGCTACCCTAACACTCCTAGCCTAAAACCTTGGTTGGCCTTCCAATATCCTCCCCCTTCTTCAGCTTTCCAAGTAGCCTTCCTTTAACCTACAGAGCTACCCTTTATAGTGGAATCCCTCTCCTTTGCTACTGTACCCTCTTTCTAACCTACAAAATGAAAATAAAAGATTATTTTATGAGAAATAAAATGCTAGTTTAAGTTGCAACAAGGAAGTAGACAGGACTGCATCTTCACCATCTTTCACACATTATGCACACAAACACATATACGGTATGATTTAGAGTTGAATTGATTCCTTGTGATTGAATTCTCATGCTTTTTCCTTATACACAATCAATTCCTAACTAATATTATAATAATGCTACGAGTGAGGTTTGATATATACTGTTGAACATGTTGTATGCATACATAAAAATATTGGTTTTAACACATAACAAGTGGTGATTATTTCTCATAATATGATGATGAATACTATTGTCATGTTTTGTCATTAAAACTCATATGATAATGCTTCTATTTATGATTGTTATATGACTCTTATAATGTTGTACTAATATTGATATACATATGCAATTTGTTGAGCATTTGAGTAAAGAAGGGTTGTCATATGTATTTCCGTAAATAATATGTTATGTTTCACATTTTGGATTAGTAAATTATGGTGAAGTTATTGTATTTTGATAATACTTACTTATCATTCACATAGGAAGTATTTGGATACTTGATTCCTTCATACTTGATCATATAGTGCTTCCCTTCTCATTACCTAATTGACACTAATCACTGACAATCCTCGGAAGAAGACATTTTTTGTGTCTCATTGTATTTTTAGAGTCGTAATAGGGCTCTCCTGTAGGAGGCTCATGCTTCTAAAGAAGTTGGGAGAAGTTGAATAAGGAAACAATGGTCACTTCATCCTCCCATGCTTATCAGTGGCTTGGACGACCATTTGAATTGGTAACATTTTGGCGCCGTTGTCGGGGACGTCAAATTCATTCAGGTGACTTATCTGGGAAAGAAAGACACTATTGTAAGTCTTGAAGTCATCATTTTATATGATTGCATACATTTCTGAAAGGACTAACTTGTAAGATTACCTGGTGACTCCATAAAGAACTCAACCCACCCCATCAATCAAGTACACCCTTGTTTTATTTAGTACTTTGGTGGGATTTTCTTAACTAAATTGGTAGGTCTCTCCTGGCGATTCCAATCAAAGAAAAACAAAGAAGTGATCTATAAAGGAAAGGAATCTTGAAGATATGACATCAAATTATGAATTGTGGATGGACATATTGGAATTTCATGCATTCTGGGATTTCCACACAAGTATGCTGTTCAAAATGGTGGGAAGGCACTTTTCCCATTATTCTAGTAGTATAATTACCATGCAACAACACATGTGCAAGAATTCATGCAATTCCTATAGGAAAGAAACATTGTACATGAAGACACTGAAATGAGTCTCTTTCTACTATCTGTTCACTTGAAAGACAACTTGTCTGTCAAGAATTGGTATGAGGGTTTTCCTCACAAATTTTTTTCTTCACGTAGATAGTTCATTGATGCATTCTACATAGATTGGGATTATGTTATCGAACACTGAGAAAGAAAGGACATGATTGGCAGTATATGGGAAGAAACAATGGGAAAAAAATAGACACAATATGATTCAAGTGAAGTAATCAAATATTATATTCCATTTCAATTTAAAGATCTTGATAATATGATTTCTACAAAAATGGAAATAGGTTTCGCTCCTCTTTATTTATCATAATTTCTGAGATATTTAGATGAGTTAATAGAGATATTCTAGCATACCTTCAAGGGTGACCATGATAATGTTGTGCATCATGTGGAATGGTTTATGACTTTGGATTCAGAATATGGTTTTAAATAAGAAGAAGATGTTTACATGAGATCATTTGTCCTTCACCTGGGAGGAAAGGATCTCACTTGGTTTGTGGACCTATATAAATGAACGATATCATCATTTGCAGAATTGAATGAAAAATTCTATATCCACTGGGGTTCTGAGTGACATGAAAAATGGATACCTCATGTCAAGAATGCATGGGGATTGTACAGTAAGGAAACCCAAAATAAGGATCAAGTTGAAGCAACCATAGTTTAAGGTCTAACTGATGATATCTCAAGCATAGTAGATGAAGATCCTCATCGAGATGAAAATGATTGTCGTTCTACATATGAATATCAAGAAGTCGTAGTTGAAGAGGTTGAAGAACATAAGGATATGGTGAGTTCTCTCTTCCAACATACACGGAATCCTTATGACATTTCATATCTTTGGGAACATAATGGCGTAAATTTTGAGGACGATAGTTATTAGGAATTTATGGGTCCACCTTTTTATGAATCCTCGAGAGCAGGTAGCATTGTCTCCATAGGTTTCAATGAGAAAGAAAAACTTGATGAAGTTGCTCAGGTTGAGACAAAATTTGACACTATTTGGGATGAAGAACTTTCAATTAACTCAAGCAGGGATATTGAAAACATTACTTATGAATACCCTGTTTAAAGAGATATGTTTATTCCTTCTCCTTATGAGGATATTGATGAAGAGTGGATCAACCCTTTTCCACTATGATTCAATATGAAACATCACCATACACTATAGATAGTAGCCATATGCAGATGGTTCGCTATGATGAAAAGTTAAAAAAATTGGGACCTTGTATCTCTGGTGATTTTTCCATGATTTATCTGTCATATTTATCTAGCATCAAGGAAGCACGTTACACAAAAGATCCTTTTGCAAATATTCATCTTATGGTGGGCCCATATTATCAGTATTTTTTGTGTTCCTCAAGAAGCATTGAAGAACTTGTTCATATTTCTATATCCTACATCGGTGAGTGCTTAATGATGCATTCCAAGAAGGCCGATACAAGTAGGTGGATAGGTATGATTTTCATTCCTCGGTTTCATAGTATTTAATGTTCATATTTTTATTTGAAGCATGAAGGTATGAATTATATAGATGAGAATTTCAAAATTCCAAGGATTATTAGGGTTACTAACATGATTGTGAAAAGGATAAGAAATGTACCTGTATGCCCAAATAAATGTTTGAGTAAATGCAGAGACAAATTGTAGCTCACATATGAATATTTCCAAGGTCCGTCTTTACAGATATCCTCCCAAGTCTAGGATTTATGGGTGAGTTTCAAGCAAAGTTTTTTCTTAGAATACATGTATGAAGAAGGTGTCACATACATATGTACACTAGAAGCATGGATCAACAAAGCTTATCAAATCAATGCTTCCATGTGGCACCGATTTCAAGTCTTCCAGTTTTGGTTTCCTACACTCACCAAGATAAAAATTGTGGTATAAACTCAACATATCATCAATGAGGTATTTTCATGGATTACAATAAAGGACAAAGGTAAGACATTAGGTATGAATTTCTTACTCATATGGTTACATTGGTGGTATGATTTCACCTAACCTATTTTGGATGCCATGTTTAGAGTAGGTAGGGTTAGTTGCATTAGGAATATTCCTGTGCATTGCATTGATGTATCTTCATCATCTAGTTATTCTTCATTATTCATAGTTTGTTTCCCTCATTTTGCAAACAAGGAAGGAAATAAGTGTATGCCTCTAGATAATTTTAATCCCTTTCGAAATTTGATGTGTGTGTAGGTCTATAGGTACCAATATATTCACAGTTTCTCTAGCACTCTCGAGAAGAGAACTCATCCCAAAGTTGGAGCCAGTGTTACATTGCACCTATACCCAACGCATCTTTAGGTGTGCCCCAAGGCAAGAGGGCCAATTTTTTCGACTAGGAGGGGTGTTATCGAGCAATGGTGGCCATGGGTGGGCCCTTTGGTTCCTCCCTTAGGATTACTATGGATTAATGGCACTGTTGACTTCCCTTTGTTGGGGTTTTTAACCTCAGGGTTGGTGTTCGAGGCTCTTAAGGGTTGACCACTGGGTCAATTTGCTCCATATCTTGTTTATGTGCACTAGTGTACTATGCTTCAGCTACAAAACCTCCATCTCATTTCACAACCACTTTGCACACCCTCCCGGACCTTCATTCGGTGGGCACCTTCTCTCCCTTGCCTTATCTCCTTAGAGGAAATTCATCCTCCATGCCAAAAATTTTGATGCTCTGAGGAAGGCGTTGAGGGATTTTACAACATTTGAGGGGTTATATGGGGTATAATGCCCTCCCTCTAGCTCACTCTGTCCTTTCATTCAGAGTGATTTTCTTATTTGAGTGTATTTTGGCACCTAGGGGTATGAATACCCCAGGTAGCCTAACTTAAGAACAACCTTGGGACATATTTTATTATGATTTTCTTTTAATTTTAAGTTGACATTTTATAATTTCATATAGACATGTTTTAAGGCATGTAGGCCTAGATATTTTATAAGAAGTAAGTGTGAGATCATATAAATAGATCTCCCCACTTTCATTTTAAATAAAGAACTCATGGGATAATGCACTATGCATTTGCTTTACCCTTTCTAGGTCTCTTTGGAGAGATGTGCCCCTCTTGAGGACATTTTTTTGGGTTAATACAATATTTTTCTAGAAATTATGTGGTGAAATTCTTTGTTGGGTGATGTTTTGATTTGTTGGATAAACACGAGCACAAGGAGGTCAGGCTTCTCATCTCTTTTTTTGAATGGTGGTTGATGATGAACGTTCAAGCATAAGTGGTATCCCTAGTGCTGCACATTCAATTCTAAGTGGTAGCCCTAGTGTTTCACGTTCAAGTATAAGTGGTAGCCTTAGTGCTACACGTTTTCCAAGGATAGGCCATTACCATCCTTCTTGTCACCTTAGCAAGTTGAAGCACGTCTCCTTGTGAGGGTTCTCTAGCATTTTCTCCTTAGTTTTTCTAGGCTGGTTGTTTGAACTATGAATGCTTCCTCACTAGGTTAGTCATCCTCCCTAGAATCCCTAGGTTGGGTAGGGATTGTGCTAGGCTAGACCTACCTTGGTTTTCATACCTTTTCTTTGTCAAAACCTAGTCTAGGGTTAGTTAGTTTATTCATTTAGGTTATTTTTTAGGTTAGTTTTAGTGTTATTACAGAACAAGGTTATCCCTAACCATACCTAATATTCACCATCATAACCCTACATAGTCTAGTTTCTCCCCTCCTTAACCCTCGCTACAACCTTTCTGTACCTTGCCACCCTTTCTATCTCCCTCTTTAACCTTCGATAGCCTCCTCTTTAGCTCATTTCCATAGGGTCCTCCCTTCAACACCCTTGGATCCTTTCCTATGGATTTTCCTATACCTTCGCTTCCCTATAGTTTTCCCTTTGATTCTCCAAAAGCCTCAGACCCAATTTTGTTAGAAGCGTCCCTCTGTTGACGTATTTGTAACTTCAGAATGTATTCACTTGTATATCTTATGTATTGTACCCCGATGTTGATTCCAGGAAGTATCTGTAATGTAATTGAGTCATGTCACACCCTGATGTTCCTATCGGGAGATTCAATAATGTAAACAAGTCATGTAAATTCATAGAGGGTAACCCTCCCTATTGTTCAAGGGTTAAAGTCCCCGCAGTTGTGGGGCCCTAGGGTTATTAGAATCTCCTAGAGAAGTCGGCCCTAGTGAGTTATTGTCAAGTCAGGAATTATTATAAATTGAGAGTGAGACTCTCTATTTATCACACACACTCACTCACTAGGGCGCATGAGTGAGAGAGGAGAATCTCTCTCAAGTGAGAGAGAGAGAACAGCCGTGGAGATCATCTTTTCTGTGTTTGGGTTTTACTGCTGCCATTTGTGCTCATTCTATCTCTGAGGAAGTTGTGGGATTTTATCCTTTATGTTTTCCTTGAGAAAAATTCTTTGTGTCTCATGTCTCTTGTGATTTTTGTTGTGCATGTTATTCTCTCAGATAAGATCCTAATATCATATTGCTTAAATGATAAAAAATATAACATGGTATCAAAGCTAACCTAAGATAAGACATTGTTCAGTTGTAGAAACTAGGGATTCTTGTTTCTTGGGTCTCCCTCCACAATCCATCAGCAAAAGGATGTTAGGCTAACTCTCCATTGAAGGGCGCATCTTTCTATCGAAGCAGAATTTGATTCCAGGCATTTTTAGTTTTTGCTGCGGGAAATTAGGGATTTTTGTAGAAGAATAATTTTTGAGTGAGCTTGGCATAGGATTAATATCCTCATAAAAATAGAATTTTAGAGACTTGGGTTGAGATTTTTGGTTGGGTGAAACTCCGAGAAATTCAAACCCTAGTTTGACCCCGAGCCAGAAAAACCCTAAAATACTGAACCTGGTAGTTTTGGTACATTCGCTATATCTTGAGATTGGACAAGGCTCAAGTGCTGAAATTTTCACATTCTAAAGATACATTCCTGATGTACACTGTGTAATAGCTTCAGCCTCATATTCACTATATTCTGGGAGATATGATTCCTCCAATTCAGAGTTCCAACCTCTTCCAGGATTCATCCCTAAACAGGACATCTAGGGAGAATTGCTATATCTCAGGCTACAAAGGTCCAAATGAAGTTTATCAAGATGTTCCAAAAAGGGTACAGAATATACTTTCTGTGGTAAAAGTTTCAAACCCAAAAGGTGAATTAGTGACACGTGTAAGTCCATACAACTTAACTATGATGAACAATCCTGAAACAAGTCAAATTTGGAAAATGATCATAAGTCCCAATTGGTGAAACCAATTATGGTAAAACCTATGGTGTTGGATAGAGAATAGACTAGGTTACCTCAGCACGAAATTTCAGACATAGAGGAGTAGTAATTTTGGAGATACCGTAGAAACAGTATCAAGCATTTCTGTAAAAGAAATTGGAAAACTAGAGTTTCCTGTTCCGAGAGCTTCCCTCTACTGTTTTCAGAAAAGGAGTACATTGGACAACTCACCTTGAAGAGGTCTATATTTCTATCCAATTAGATCTGAAAGATTCCAAGTTTTGAAAATTAGGGTTTCTCTGACAAACCCTAGATCAGCTAGCTTTGGAACCAGGATGGACACCTCAAATAAGTAAAATATAATCTTTTGCTATTTATAGTTGAGGTTCTCATTTCAAGATGACTAATCACACCAGCTTGATGACAAGCTTGGTGAGGCTGAAAACTTCCAAGCATGGAAGTATAGGATCTCACTAGTTATTGAAGGAAAAAATTGGACACCTACATAAGTAGATAGGTTCCAGTTCCAGAAGGAGATGAGACGAAAAGCATTACACAAGAAGAACTTGGTCAAGGCCAAGAAGATCATTCCTGATTCAATCACGGATCACCTTATATCACAAGTGTCTTCCCTAAATACATTGAAAGAGATGTTTGATTCCTTAACCAAGCTATTTGAAGGAAATAACATAAATTGGAAGATGACTTTGAGAAAATAGTTGAAGAATGTGAAGATCCAGAATGCAGAGACCATACAGTCATACTTTACAAGGGTGTCTCAAATCAAATAACAACTTGAAGTGGCAGAAGAAGAAGTGGAGAATGCAGAAGTTGTGATAACCACCTTGAATGGCCTCCTAGGATCATGGGATTCATTCATTCGAGGAATGTGTTCCAGAAGGAAGTGATTACTTTTAGTAGAAGAGCACACACAAGAAGAAGCTCGACTCATAATAAGAGAAAAGAAGATTGGAGCAATTGAAGATCAAGCTCTCATGATTCAAAGAAGATCCCTTGAGAAATGAGGATTATGAAGATCTCAATTCTTGAAGAACCTCTTATCCATATTAAGCATTTGGATAAGAAATGATGTTGTTATGAATGAAGAAGATGATGAAGTTGAAAGGAGTCTAGCCATGAAACAAATAAAGATAAGTATTCAATTGTCATTTCATGATATTGTTTTGTTATGCATGATAGAATGTTTGCATTAATGACAGTATACTACTCATATGCATGTGATGGGTAAGTATCCCATGGTGCTATACAACTCTCCATTGCTACTTATCTAGAATGAAACCTATTTGCTGATATATTGGATTAGTGCACAATATCATTGTTGTCCTGGTAGAGATGGAAGGCATCTAGAAAGTTTCCGTAAGATATGGATGAATGTTGTATTGGGTAAAATAGTTTATGATTATATCTTAATGCAAAAGAATTTTTTCATTATGAACATACCTTATGAAATGTTTCTAACCATACAAATAATGCATTTGACTTGTAGGAAAGATCACGTATAATCACCTACAAGAAAATAATGATGAGACTTGTTCCGAAGAACAAGTGACGACAGTTCAAGAAAGAATCCAAGATGAAGAATAATATGACGATACTTTCAAAGAAAGAAAGAGGTCTCATACATAGTGCAGTTATGTGACATTGTTGAGCGACATCATTGATGCAGATCCTTCCAGCTATGAAGAAGTAGCTAAGAAGAAAGGGAAGGAGAGTACTAGTGGAAGAAGAATGTTGTCTAGGATGCAGTATCGAGACCTGAAGGGAAGTCTTTAATGTCTTCCATATGGATCTACAAGATCCAAAATGCAGTAGATGTCAACATCGTGGGATACAAGGCAAGATTCTTAGCACGAGGCTTTTCATTGAAAGAAGGCATAGACTACAAAAATACATTTACAGCCAGTGGGAGTTGAGAAACATGACAGGCAGACTCATGTGTGCAAATTAAAGAAGGCCTTGTACGAGCTCAAAAGGCACCCATGGGATAACACATACATGAGGAGCTTGAAGATCACCTAGAGTGATGAAGATATTAACCTTTGCTACAAGGTTGAATATGAAAGATTAATAGAGGATGACAAGCTCACAGATGGGTGCAAGAAGAACTTTTGAAAAGGTTCAATATATAGGATCTTGGTATCCAGTGACCCTAGATGGATACATAGAATATTAGTAGCAGAGGAAGCTACTTGTCACTCCAATACAAAATGTTTCAATGCATAGGGTATGAAAGATAGAGGGAGAATGGTGCTCCACTTCAGAGGGAGTGACTATAGAAGATCCTGAGGTTCGACATGGTATGACAGGATGGAAAAATTACTAATGACTCTAAAATTTATTGAGAGTAAATTAAATTCCAACCTGTACTTCAAGGTTGAAGGTGGAAGACCAGTGATGCTCCTGTTATATGTCGATGACTCGTTCCTAACACAAAAGAGGAACTAATTAAATTTACAAGAAGGATACTTGCTGCTGAGTTCGAGATGAAGGACTTGGATATGATGCACTACTTTCTAGGCATGGAGGTGTGGCAGAATGTGGATGGAATCTCCCTGGGTCAAGGGAAGTATGTAGTAGAAATCCTGAAGAGGTTGAGGATGATGGAATGCAAGGCCATGACCACACCTATGGCATTGAACCTAAAGCTATTGAGTGATGCTTCATCATATTCGGTTGATGCTACGATGTATCATCAGATGATTTGTTCCCTGATGTACCTGCCGAATACGAGACCAGATATTTTCTTTGTTGTAAACAAATTGAGACATGTTCACATGATGGTTGAAAAGCATGTAGTGAGGTACCTAAAGGGTACAATTGATTATGGGCTCCATTATGAGGCGAATTAGAACATTAACCTGGAGGTTTATGTGGATTTGAATTGGGCAGGCAGTGCCATTATAGGAAGAGCACTTCGGGGTGTTGCTTCAGTATGAGATCAGGAGTGATCTCTTGGTTTAGTAGGATGGAGTCCTGCATGGCGCTAAGAACAACTGAGAGAGGGGAAGTGAAGCTCCAGTATGTGATCCAGATCAAGATCTCTCGAAAGAGGGATTTCTAGCATAGTCGATGAAGACAGGTTGTCTGAGCATAAAATCCTAGCGAAGCTCATACGTGGATCAGACGTAAATGGTCCTGCATGTTGTCCTCTAATGTAATCAGTCTTGGAAAAGCTCACAGGTTATCCTTGGACATAATTAGCTCTAATATGATTCTATGCTAGAAATGGCCAGAGTGAAGTTTGAGTACTTCAGGGAGAAGCTTGGTGTTCTCCAAATCGAGTTTCCCTCCAAAGGGAAGTGATGAGTCCGTGAGACCTTATGACATGGTGATAGGATTGGTTCCTTCCATGTTCAGATGTAAGTGTTGAGCCCTTATGACATGGTGATAGGATTGGTTCCTTCTGTGGTTAGATGTAAGTGTAGAGCCATTCTGACATGGTGGTAGGCGAGGCCTCCCATGGTCAGATGTAAGTGCAGAGCCATTATGATAGGACTATGCGATTGGCTCCCACATGATTAGATGTAAGTGTAGAGCCATTCTAATATGACTGTGGGATTGGCTCCCACATGATCAGATGTAAGTGCAGATCCATTCTGATATGACTGTGGGATTGGCTCCCACATGATCACATATAAGTGCTGAACCTTTCTGACTGGTTCAAATGTAAGTGCAGAGCCTTTCCCCGGATGATAGATGGTGTGTCCTATTATGCCGACGGATATAAGTGCAGAGCCCTTATTTGGATGGTAGATGGTGTGTCCTACCATGCCAATAGATATAAGTGTTGAGCCCTTCCTTGGATAGTAGATGGTGTGTCCTGCTATGCCAGAGGATGTAAGTGCTGAGCCTTTTTTACTAGGTCAGATATAACTGTTGAGCCTTTCTAACTAGGTCAAATATAAGTGTTGTGCCTTTCTCTGTATAGTAGATGGTGTGTCCTGCTATGCCAGTAGATGTAAGTGTTGAGCCTTTCCTTGGATGATATACGGTGTGTCCTATCATGCCAATGGATGTGAGTGTTGGGCCTTTATGACATGGTGGTGGATGTGTTCCTCCCATGGTCAGATGTGAGTGTTGGGTGTGCCTTTCTGACATGATGGTGGATGTGTTCCTCTCATGGTCAGATGTAAGTGTTGGGCAGGCCTTTCTGACTGGGTCAATATAAGTGTCGAAGAAGATGAAGACCTACATGGAGGCTAGGCCTACAACCAACATGAAAAAGGGCTGGCTTTGTAGAACTTCTTATGACAAGAAGAATTAAGAGATAGCACCATTTGATCGAGATGGAAGAAGCAATAATGATGATGATGATCCAGTGATGATCCAACTTTGATGATGATCTAGTGATGATCCATCTTTGATGATGATCCAACTTTTATGATGATCTAGTGATGATACAGCTTTGATGATGATCCAGTGATGATGATCCAGAGATGATCCAGTGATGATCCAGACTTGATTCAGAGAAGAAGACTTGTGCTGATGAATTGTGTCAAGACAATACCTTCCTAGTTAAGAGGGAGTGTTGATGTATTTGTAACTTCATAATGTATTAACTTGTATATCTTATGTATTGTACCCCGATGTTTATTCTGGGAAGTATCTATAATGTAATTGAGTCATGTCATGCCTCGATGTTCTGATTGAAAGATTCAATAATGTAAAAAAGTCATGTAAATTTATAAAGGGGTAACCCTCCCTATTGTTCAAGGGTTAAAGTCCCCGTAGTTGTGGGGCCCTAGGGTTATTAGAATCTCCTAGAGAAGTTGGCCCTAGTGATTTATTGTCAAGTCGGGAATTAATATAAATAGAGAGTGAGCCTCTCTATTTATCACACAAAGTCACTCACTGGGGTGCATGAGTGAGAGAGGAGAAGCTCTCTCAAGTGAGAGAGAGAGAGAAGCCACGGAGATCATATTTTCTATCTTTGGGTTTTACTACTACCATTGGTGCTCATTCTATCTCTGAGGAAGTTGTGGGTTTTTCTCCTTTATGGTTTCCCCGAGGAAAATTCTCTGTGTCTCTTGTCTCTTGTAATTTTTGTTGTGCATGTTATTCTCTCATATAAGATCCTAAGATCATATTGCTTAAATGATAAAAAATATAACACCCTCTTCCTTTAGCCTTCACTACCCTAATAGTCCTAGCGTAAAAGCTCATTTTCCCTTCCTGTAGACTTTCCTTTCTTTTCCTTCCAAGCAACCTTACTTTAACCTGCACAGCTTCCATTTATAGTGGCAACCCTCTCCTTTGCTACTATACCCTCTTTCTAACCTACATAGTGACAAACAAAAAGACTAGTTTATGATAAATAAAATGTTGGGTTAAGTTGCAACAATGAAGTAAATTGGGATGCATCTTCACCATCTTTCACACAAGTTGCACACAAACACACATATGGTATGGTTTATAGTTGAATTGATTCCTTATGATTGGATGTTCATGAATCTTCCTTATACAAAATTAACTCCTAACTAATACCATAATTCTATGAGTGAGGTCTGATATATATTGTTGAACATTTTGTATGCATACATAAAAAGACTGGTTTTAACACATAAAAAAGGGTGATTATTTCTCATAATATGATGATGAGCACCATTGTCATGTTTTTTCATTGAAACTCATATGATAATGCTCCAATTTATTACTATTATATGACTCTTATATTGTTGTAATAAATAATGATATACATATTCAATTTTTTGAACATTTGAGTAAATAAGGGTCATCATACGTATTTCCATAAATAATATGTTATATTGCACATTTTGGATTAGTAAATTGTGGTGAAGTTAATTGTATTTTTCTCTTACCTACTTATCATTCACATAGGAAGTATTTGGATACTTGATTCCTTCATACTTGCCCATAGAGTTCTTCCCTTCTCATTATCTAATTGACTCGATTAGGCACTAATCACTAACAATCCTCGGAAGAAGACATCCTTTTTGTGTCTCAGTGTCTTTTCAAAGTCGTAATAGGGCTCTCCCCTAGGAGGCTTAGGCTTTCGAAGAATTTGGGATAAGTTGACTAAGGTGACAGTGGTCACTTCATCCTCACATGCTTATTGATGTCTTGGACTACCATTTCAACCGGTAACCGGGGTCATCCCAACTTGACTATCAACAATTGGTCGATTAATCCATTCCAAAACCCCATTGTTAATCGGCTATGAAAAATTTTCCCGGGTTTCTTGGTATGGGAAATATGGAGAGAACAAAATGCAAGGGTGTTCAATGGGAAATATAGCTCTGAGGAGAGCTTTTGGTCCATTATCAAGTCAATAATGTTGGAAACCATTCGTTTGAACTCTTGGGAGGTGGAGGAATGGAATGCACATGGTGTCAAATCCTTTATCTTGGAAGTTTGGGGGATTTCAGGCCCTTTGCATTGTATTGGAACCCCGAAGTACCAAGATCTGGCGATATCAAGTTCGAATGAGTGGTTGGATCCACCAAATGGTATATTCAAACTCAACTTCTATGGGGCATACAAAGGGAATCCTAGGTGTGCAGGGTTTGGTGGTCTGATCTGAGATCATACAAGTCACATGCTAAGTTTCTATATGGGACATATTGGATTTGAAATGAATAATGTCACATAATTCGAAGGGTTGATCCACTGGATATTCTTGGTTCTAAGATATAATTGGATTCCTTTGATTGTGGAAGGGGATTTGAAGGTGGTTATGGATATGGCGGTTCTAATTCAAAATAAAAACCCATACTTAAATATTTTAACAAACTAGAGGTTAGAGTATATGTTAGAGCATTTGATCGGGCTTCTTTGGGACATGAGGGCCATCTCCTTCATCCATGTCAAGAGAGATAGTAACAACATGGAATATTTACTGGATAATAAGGGAACCCAGGCCTGTGCAACAATGATAAAGGAACATTTGAATATTTAAGTGATGGAATGTTCAGGGCATGGTGTGAATCCTATTTGGTTCAAGACATGTCCCATCATGAGGAGATTGGCATGCCCGGATAGCAAAGGTCCCAATAGATGGCCACGTGGTCTAAGGAAAGGGACAATAACAAATTATGGCAATAGGTTGGTATATATGGTGGATGGAAGATGGCCTTTAAAGGTAATAAATGTAAGTTAGTACGCATTAATATGGGAGATAATGGATTTAGAAGACTTGATGAGTATAGGAGGTGGAATATCAAGGGATTCGATGGGTATAAATTGGAAAGGTACAAGGGCATGGGTGGTTGACATCAGTGGAGGTACGAATACGATCATGGAAGGTAATGGAAACTTGTTATTTAAATTCCAAAAAGGTATCCAACCTTTTTGTCGTAGTGAATTTCCTCCCTTTATGCAGTCTGTGGTTATCCTTCTCAAGGGAAGATGCATTAATCGTGTTTGGTTGAGAATGGAGGTGGGGAGCGAGGTGATGGGTGGTAGTTTGGAAAGGAGGAAGAGGGTAGACAAGGGGAATCCCTTTGGTGAAAGGCAAAGCATCACCCATGCTTAGAAATGAGCTTCTTAGGAAGCCTATTACTTTAAGCCAGGGGTTCCCTTTAAAATTTAGAACAATATCAAAATGTTAGAAGTTAGATTATGGGAAGAACTTAATGACGAGAAACTATAGAAAGAGAGAAAGGTGCTGGAGCATTGGGTTATTGATCCTGGAAATAATGCGGTGCGACTTGGGATTTTTGAATGCATTGTGGCCATTTAATGGGTGATGAACAATATGATGGGACATGTTTTATGGGAGAGACAACAGAAGGGGGAGGGTGACATGGTTTCAGTCTAGAACTCAAAAGAGCATCATGTATACACCAACAAAATGCATTGGAATATCGATGCTATCATGAATGCACTAGGGATATGTGTTCCTCTACCTTCCACTGCTTCACTTGGTGCTCCAGTGTTTTTCTCCCCCGGTCCTTATCCTAGATCTTAGGCCATGCTGCATGGTCTCTAAATTCTTAGGTCAATTATCAATGTTGTCTTTTCTGCATAATAGTCTTTACGCTTATGTAAGGGTTTGGGTTTTAGTTCTGGAGTTAGATGATTCTGAGGGTTTATTTAGTCTATTAGACTAGTTTTTCTATGTATGCTATGTTGTTTTGGAAAAGATGTAAGAGTAGTAACCATGTCTTAAATATTAATGGGGAATGTTTCAGCAAGGTCTATGGGTTTTGAATGTATGTGGGTATTTTAAGCTCAAGAAATGTTCGTCATGGGCTGACTAGATGTAATTGAAGACATTTAATTTCATTTTATGTTAATATAATATTATGTTTACTTACCAAAAAATGTTCCTGTAGATTTGGATAGAATTCAAACAACATTAGTTAGAATCTTGTCATATTCAATGAGAATTGCTCTCATGTTAAAAATACAACTCAAATACAAAAATGCCTATTCAAATTATCTGAGGGTGTCATGATCAATAATGAATGGGAACATATATTCAATGAAGATAAGAAAAACCATAGTTGTGATGCAATGAACATTGAATTCCTTGATTCTATTGAAGAGGACATAGAACCATAACTTGTCTCTAAAATAGTGGTCCATGGCTATGGACAAGGCCATCTAATAAATGACCTGGGAAATCAAGTGATGCAAATTGCACTTTTTGAAGGTTTTTTGAAATGAACAAAATTTGTTTCTAAAAATTATCCACTATTAATAAGGCAGAGAACATAAATCCATATATATATATGTAAATACTGAGATATGAGATGTTGTACAAGAAAATAAGAGTGTCATATTTATATAAATATTAAAGGGAACCTTTGGTGACTATTCACGAAAGGTTGCATCTCTAGTGTTTAATAATTAATTATTATTATTTATTAATGTTGACTATTTATGATTTATTTAATATTTTGTTTTTTACATTGCCTTTCCCTTACAAATGTTTGTCCTCAAAGAATAATTTGTTGGAAGAATTATCCCTTTTCTTGTTCATAATGTTTTTTCATGATCTTTTGTGTTGGTAGCCACAATACTTGACGAAACAAGACAATATGTTATTTTAAAAATTGAATAAAAATGTTGTGTCATTTGTGAAGTGGTCCATTCCAAGTTAACCTTCATTGGGACTTTTTGTTGGATGGAACTTCTCTTTTTATGCTTCCACGTATTATGTTGATTTTGTCTCCATTCTTTGTTGCAACTCATTTTTGTATGCTCCTTTTGACCTTGGCATTGGTCATATTGATTTTTGTGATGTGGATGACGATAGGGCATGGGTGAATCCGCGGACCTGGGTAACACTTTTTGGCAAGCACGTTTTGGAAAAAAGAAAAAAACGCACCTCGGTCGAGGGTTTAACAAGCCCTCGACCGAGGTTTTAATATCTCGACCGAGGTTTTATCAAGCCCTCGACCGAGGTTATTTTAAGCCCTCGACCGAGGTATTTACTAACCCTCGGTCGAGCTATTAAAACCTCGACCGAGGGTTAATAAATACCTCCGTCGAGGTATTTACCTCGATTGAGGTAAATACCTCGACCGAGGTGCCTGTATTGAAAAAATTATAATTAGGGGCCCGTGGGCCCCCTCCGTTTGTTTCACAAAACTACAACGTGAAAGCTCGACCAAGATACGAAGTGAGAGCGATGTAAGCATTGGCACCCTAAAGCAACCCAAGCACCCCGAAGCAACCCAACCTCGTCACGATGGCGTCAGACCCAAGAAGTAAGTTAAAATAATTGTTTTTCAGTTAAAATAATTGTTTTTCAGTTTAAATAATTGTTTTTCAATTTAAATGGAATTTAATTTTTTTTTTTAATAAATTTATAAATTT
>LPNX010730614.1:711328-849820 GCA_001517045.1 Pseudotsuga menziesii | reverse complement strand
GAGGGCTTAAAAAAACAGACTTAGCCCACATTCAAACAAATGAAAAATTTCCTGTGCCTTGCAGAGGTGTACACCTTGCCATTCCTAGCACATAACTGAGCAGATTTGATGCCGATAAATTCACCAACGAATCTTCTATCCATTGACGTATCATACACGCATTTTGGCATTCATATGAAATTGATTTTTTAATTACTTCTAAAACTTATACTTAGAAAACCACACTGCAACTTCGAAGCAGCTCAAAGAAAAATCCGCAGAGTTAAAAATACACAGCCAAAATTTTTTAAAAAATGCACACATCACATATTGACGTGTCCTCTTCAAAAGGGTATCTTTGGTTTTTCAATTTTTGAAAAAATAGAAAAAATTTCTTTACGTGGACAAATATGTGTTTAAAACGATGCTGAAATCAAATGTGGTCACTTTTGAAAAATAATAAATAATTGTATAATGCGAAAAAAATTAACAAAAAAATATGCACATCACACTACATTTTATGTAGATCATGCTCATATATATATTTTTTTAAAATTATTAATGCAAGATTGAATTACTCTACGTGGACACGAGCCACTTATTAGCTTATTCAAATTTTTAAGGTCACGCAATTCATTAAATGCAAAAATTCACACATTAAATGACATCGGAATATTAAAAAAAAAATATCACTATGAAGCCAACATAATATTCTACAATTTGTTTTTTTACTGCAAGTCAAAATTCACATGGCATATATGCGTTTTGAGGGCTTCTATCTAGCACATGAGTTAAAAATCAGGTTTTCATCGCCAAATTTGGCCAAAAAGTGTTACCCATCTTCATGGAATCACCCGCATCATACTTTTTATAATTGTTCTTCAAACTGTCTTTCTTTATGTTTGTAGTGATTTGTAAATATAAACATTCTTTTGAGTTTGAGCACCCACTAAATCTGTATTAGTTCCACTTCCATATGTTTGAAATTGAGTGTTTGATAACTTCTCTATTCGGCTAGTCATCGCTTCTTGGTCGATTAATGATCCCTTGCGAGCTAAATATTCTTCTAAATATTTCTTATCATGCTTTAGATTCTTAACTTCAATAAGTAAGTCTTGATTATGTCTCCTTAAGCATAAGATTTCTTCCTTATAGTCTGACTTGTTGACTTCCTTTTGAGTATCACGATTATATTTCTCTTCTTCTCTGAACTTTTTTATTTGTTCTAACAATTCCTTGTTAACCTTCTTTAAGAAAGAATTTTCTTCATCTTTTCTTGATAATTTTTTTTCTAGAGATCTTAAATCTCCTCTTATAACTTTTTATTTCATTTTGTTTTATCCTTTGTCTTTTTTATTGAACAAGCAAATTTTTATTATGATCTATTAGATGAGAGATCTCTTCGTCGTTTTCTAGTAAACTTTTGTCATTTTTCTTTATAAAATCTTCATTTTCCCTTAGTAATTTATGATTGCCATAAATATCATTTTTTAATTCCATGATTTGAATGAGCACTAAGAATTTTGGTTTTCTACTATTTTATATTGTATACATTCCATTTTTAAATAACTGTGTGTGTTTTTTTAAATATTAAAAATTATTTATAACTTTTTTATTTTCTTTAATATACTAAATATTTTTATAATTTTTAATAAAAGTATACTCTTTTTATATACCCGTTTTATATACTCTTAAACTTCACTTCTCCTAGGTCACTTTTCTTTTTACCCTTTATATAAAATTTTTAATATCCTTAATAAGAAAATAATTTTAATTGTTCCTTTTTTATTATATCTATCCACATAAAATGCCTATAAACCTTTTTCGATTTCTTAAATGTAAACTTTTGAATTCTTAGTAAGTATGTGAATATATTAAGAATTTATTTGATTTATTTAATATGTTTTTAGATTCCTTAAATGCAAAATTTTGAATTCTTAATAAATATGTGAATATATTAAAAATTTATTTGATTTCTTTATTAGTCCCTGCTGAAGGTAAAAGTATTATTGTGATAGATTTACTTTGACTTTTAATTAGTTCATTTTTTGGATTTTTTTTTGAAGTTTTAATGTTTTGAAAAATTAAAATAATTTTTTTATGGTTATATAAATTTCCTTTTATTTCACAAATGATTCATCCGAAACTTCAGTCTTATTAGTCTTATTGGCAATCTCTCTCTACCACCTAGTACATAACCAAAGTTTTATTTTTTCATTTTAATATATACAACTTTGTAATAGTCATTAATGATAGCACTTCTCGAAGTCTGCAATCATTAATTATATACTTCTCCTTTGGAACCACCTCCTTACTTCTCCGTTGGAACCACCTCCTTATTGTCATATAGCCATAGCCTCTAAACCAGTTCCTTAGTTTTTGGTTGGAGATGAAAAGCTTAGTTTAGAGTGCGGTGTTAACCAATTTGGTTGTATGTTTCAAGAGCTGACGAGCTAATGCTCTTGAGGTTTCTTTGAGTTGAGTTGATGCTGAGCGGACAAGATCGATGATGATCTCGTGGTTGCCTTGTCTTGATGTTGAACTAATGTTGTTCAAGTTTCTTAGTGTTTACACTAAGCTAAGCTAATGTTGTTTACGATGCTTTGATTTGACGTTGAGCTAATCTTGTTCAGGTTACTTTGAGTTGGTGCTGAGCTGAAGCTCTTCAGGTAGAGTTGTTTTCCTTGTTTAGCTTCGTTTATTCGAGGTAGTTACCTTTCGTGAATGCAATGTCTTCTTCAAACAACTATAGGTAACTATAGGTTGGTAGGATTCTATGTAATGTTTAATAATTTCTTATGACTATTTGTTTAATGATATCCTAGGTTCAAAGGCTTCTTTGCAATAGATTTCCTGGGTTCATAAGATTCTCCGCAATGTTTAATAATTTCCTAGGACTGTTTAATGGAGATCCGTTGTTTGGGTAGCCATAGGAACCCAACAAAGGAAACAAGTTGGATTCCAAATCAAATAGTGGATACATGGATATGATATCCCTAGCCTAGCTCTGAATTGGATTTATAAATTCATTTTCAAATTCTAATAAGAATAAAAAATGCATGTAAAGTTACTTGCATTGATAGTCTCAATACTCTGCAACTAACATTACATATACATATTTTAGTGCATCTAATTACAACAGTAAAGGTACCTCAATTCAAACAAACTCGATCAAAAGCTCAAACACAACAAAGTCCAACAAGCTCAACAAAAATACCGTGAGCACCAAACGTTCAAGCACCAAATTTTCAAGGTGAAATTGGAAGACACAAGATGAAAAACCAAATGTTCAAATAAATGGAGAAAAAGGGTGGTAAGGCAACCAAGGCTATGGCGGTGGTTANCACCAAATTTTCAAGGTGAAATTGGAAGACACAAGATGAAAAACCAAATGTTCAAATAAATGGAGAAAAAGGGTGGTAAGGCAACCAAGGCTATGGCGGTGGGTATCCAGCTAAATATCTAGGTCAGTCCACTGCAAAAGATGTATAGTGACTTGTTCATTAATTCTATGAATTAATGCACTATGAACGGTGGCTTCCAAGATGTGAACGCTGCACTAATTCATGTCAATATAGACATGACTCCATAAACCCCAAGGTATTCACAATTTCTCCATAGCTGTTGAAACTATTGATAAGTATCCATAACCAGTAATTGTGAAGCCAAAACCCTGTAATTTTAGTCACATGTTCCATTTCCTAAAATTTACATATTTTTACTTTCATACATCATAGTTACATAATTTAGTTGTTAGGAAGTGGAATTTTGGAAACAGTAATAACAGTGCATACTTCTTGTCCTACCTTTAGAAGGCCTCAGTTGTTGCCCTATCAATACGATTGCTCTGTTGCAGTTTAAGAGACGTGATGCCCAATGAACAACATGCTTTGTGTATGAGAATCCACACAATTTCTGGCGGGTAAATATTAGTTACAAACTCAATACACAGCTGCAAGCATTTGATATGAAATATAACTTTCATATGATCATGAAATCTTTGTTGTGCATAAGCCTTAGCTGTTGCGCCATCAATTTCCTTCTTCCACTCATAAATTTGGTTTGCATGCTACCACCTTTCTTTTTTCCCTTTAAAGTTTTTATGATTCTATTCACTACGTTCATTTAGAGGTGCCATTCGATTTTGGACATTGGTATTCCCATGGAATGTCCAACTACGACTTGTGCAAAGACAAATCTGAAATATGTTGCATGTTCGGTTGGTGTAATGGGATATTTGAATTTTAGATTTGTCGTCTTTGAATGAAACCACAAGACAAGATTTATGTAAGTATGGAAACACTTAGGATGAAATAACCCTTTCTTACCTTACTTCTGAAGATCGCCAGTGTAAACACAGTGGTTAAACGACCACACCCTTCCTTTCATATTTCCAGACAAATCCTGGAAACCCTCGATTATTCCTGCAAAGAGCATGGGCCCCTAAAACCCTGGGATAGTTAGAGAGTCGAATGTTTTGCGAAAGGAAATTCCAAATGGTCGAAGGATCGATTCCGACAGTAAATTACTTGTACAACAATGGATGAGTGTGAATCATGTAGAGGATATCCATGGAGCTAGAACATTCAATCTGCCAAGTCTTCCATTTAATAACTACCAATTAATAGTTAACCCCACAACCAATTCATTCAAATCTGGGAAATGAAACTATCCACAGGAATCAAGGATCTCACTTCTACAAGTTGTGCATCATGTCGATGATCAGTACTCATATGACCAGCCCGTGAGATGCGATTACAAGCTTCCATTTCAATGACCTGCTGCAATCATTGTTAGTTTCTTCTTTGTTTGGAAACCATGAACCATGCTAAGTTGCTAGATAGTTTCAAATCCCTAGACTTTAAGGAGCTTTACGTGTCCCATTTGCATCTCTTTCATCATGTAACGTTGTTTGCTATCACTACATGGAAATTCGTGTTAATTATGGTAAACAAAGCTCATCTCACCGATCTCACCCCCCGTGCTATTCATGCATGATGAGACTTTTGTGATCCATTGGAGTAAAGGTCCCACCTGGGCCGTCTAGATAGTTTACTCAGTTACCTTGCACAGTGAGGTAGACTTGGGTCATCTAGTAGATAGTTTACTCAGTTACCTTACATCGTGAGGTAGACTCTCCGTCCTACCAGGATGAATTCTTTCTTCTGGTCGGAAAACTTCAGCGTTAGACATGGGTCCACCTAGTTCTTCTTCCTCTGAAAACTTGTACTTATAGCTGCAGAATTATTTTCTCCTTATGATGTGATTTTGTTGTGGACAGGATAAGGATTGCTTTCAGGTAAAACGCTGCAAGAAGGCCATGACCCATTCAAGATGGGATGGGTATATCTCAATCTTCTAGGAGACCGTTTCTTGATTCAACTGATGATGATTGACTATGATGGCCTCCTGGTTTGTTTCAAGATGCCCGATGCGCTGCGTGTTGCAATCTTTACTGTTGACGAGAAAGAAAATTTCTACTGCTGTGTGACTAGAGGTTTGACAGAGTTAAATGTAACTGAGTATTCTAGAAAGAATCAGATTTTCTTCAGCTAAAACAAATTGAAGTCATTTCTGCCAAAATTAGTCACTAGTCGTGAACGAATCGCCAATAATCTCTCTTTCACTACAAAGGTAAAAGATGATCAAAGAAAAGTTTAGATATTAAAGGCCTTTTAAAGTAAAAGGCAACACAATTACCAAAAATCTTCATTTCAATTTTTTACATAGATAAAAGAAGCAATGATGAACGTTCTCGTAAAGGAATGTCCAAAAGAAACATTAAGAAATTGATGTCTTGATTCCTTTGAAATTTTTGGTTATATAAAGGAATAGAAAATAAACATAAAGAAATTGATGTATCGGGATCCACGAGTGAATACAGAGGAAGATTATGATCATGGATCCGCCAGTGAATGGCGCAGGAAGAAATCGCAAAGGGGGCAAAGGGATCTGCTAGTGAATGCCAGGCCGAAATATTGTTTTACCTGGGAGCAAAGGGATACGCCAGTGAATGCCGCGAGAAGGATGAGAATAATAATGATAAATTAGTTGCTAAAGATTTTAAGAAAAAGATGGTAATTATTAAAAATTTGATTGTGATGGTGAAAACAATAAAAATATATTTCATTTATATAAAGGTTTTGAATTAAATGATTCCTTGAAATATACAACTACATTTATTTTATTTACCATATCATTTTTCATGTGAGGTAACCATAACACTCCTTACAAATGATCATTACGCTTATTAGAATTGAACGTCATTATAGTCCTTAAAGATGATTATCATTTATAATTAGTAAAGATAAGTTTCTTGATACAAGGATTATAGACCATTAAAAAACAAACAGAGACATTTCCTTTTCCCATCGATGAAATATGTTGTATCAGTTTATCGGTGGTATAAGAGAATCTCAAACCTTTGTCTTTTATAAATTTAGACAAGGATGGACTCTAAACTTCAAAAAACTTGATCCGCACCCCACAGACTCTTTTGATCTCGAATGAAAAATCCAATTACATCTCGACTAGCAGAATACTTACTGTGAATGAAACGATCATATTTCTTCGTCCTCCATGTTCCACAATACATCCGAATAGCAATTAGAGTAACACCTACTCTCTGAGAAGGCTTTCGGGTAATCTACCATATAGGAAGAATCTTGATTGGCACCATCATCTATAAATAACTCAGAAGATAGCAGAGTTACCAAGGATCCCACTGAGAAAATGCAAGGTAATCCAATGTTCTCAAATAGCCCGTCTGATCCTTCCAAATGTTCCTGCGAAGCTGCCCCTTGTTGCCCATCATCATTGAATATTTGAGAAGAGTTGTCTCTAATTTCTAACTACAATCCATGTTCATAATCTTCCTAGCTACTTGGAGAAATATTGTTTTACCTAGGAGCAAAGGGATCCGCCAGTGAAATATCGTTTTACCTGAAAGCAATACTTCTCCTGCCCACAACACAGTCTTTCTCCTGCCCAAAGCACAATCACATGTCAAGGCCAAAATAATTTTGTCTTTTGAGGAGACTGTAGCTACAAGTAGAAGTTTTCAGATGAAGAAGAGTGAGTCTGGTGGACCCACGAAGATCTTAAGTTTTCCAATGAGAAGAGAGCAGTCATCTTGGTGGGATGTAGGGTCTCTACCTTACACCCATGGAGATCTCAAGTTTTTTGAGGAGAAGAGAGTAGTCATCCTGGTGGGACGAAGGTTCTCTTCCTCACAGTGTAAGGTAACAGAGAAGCTATCTACTAAACAGCCCGAGTGGGACCAGGTGCAAATGGTTGGGTAGATACCTTACTCCGTAAGCTAACTGTTGATGTATTTGTAACTTCAGAATGTATTCACTTGTATATCTTATATTGTATTTCATTGTACCGCAATGTTCTTATTGGGAGAATCATTAATATAATAAAGTCATGTAAAGCCATAGAGTTTAACCCTCCATTTTAAATCTGGGAAATAGTCCCCACAGTTGAGGGGTACTAGGTTTATTAGACTCTCCTAGTGAAGTCATCCTTGGTAAGTAATTGTCAAGTGGAAAACTCATATAAATAGAGAGTGAGTCTCTCTATTTGAAACACACACGTGACTCAACTATAGTGCATGAGTGAGAGAAGAGGAGCTCACACAAGTGAGAGAGAACAACTATTGGAGATCATCTTTGTGTTTTTGGGTTTTACTTTTGCTATTGGTGCTCATTCTATCTCTGAGGAAGTTGTAGTATTTTCTCCTTTATGGTTTCCATGAGGAAAAATCTTTGTGTCTCTTGTCTTTTGTGATTATTGATGTGCATGTTATTCTCTCAGATAAGATCCTAGATCATATTGCTTAAATGATAAAAATATAACATGGTATCAGAGCTAACCTGAGAAGAAGACACTGTGTAATTGCAAAAGCTAGGGCTTCTTAATTTTTGGGTCTCTCTCCACAGATCATAAGAAAAATAAGGATATGATAACTCTCCATTGAAGGGCACACCTTTCTGTCGAAGCAAAATTTGATTCTGGGCATTTTTAGTTTTTGACCTGTCACTGCTGTGTGTAATTAGGGATTTTCCTCGAAGAGGAATTTTTGAGTGATCACAGCATAGGATTGATCTCCTCCTCAAAATCCAAATTTAGAGACGAAGATTGAAATTTTTGTTCGGGTAAAACTCCAAGAAAGTCAAACTCTAATTTGACCCTAGACCAGAAAACCCTAAAAGACTAAAACTAGTCATTTTGGTGCATTCTCTATATCTCAATATTGGAGAAGGATCAGGATCCAAAAATTTTACAGGCTGAATATAAATTCATAATGTACCCTTTATAAAGGTTTCAGCCTCAGATTCACTATATTATGGGAGATATGATTCCTCCAAATCAGGGTTCCAGCCTATCCCAAGATTAATCCATAAACAAGACACCTTGGGAGAAATTCTGTTTCTCAGGCTACGAAAATCCAAATGAAATTTAGCAAGATGTTCCAAATAGGGAACGAACTTTAATATCTTTGGTAAACATTTCAGACCCCGAAGGTGAAACAATGACACGTGGCAATTTGTACAAGTTCGCTATGTTGAACAGTCCTGAAACAAGTCACCTTGGGAAAACTATCATAAGTCCCAATTGGTGAAATCAATTCTTCTCAAACCTATGGTGTTGGAAATTTGACAGATGAGGCTACCTTAGTACAAAATTTTAGAGATAGGGGAGTATTACTTTCAGAGATACTACAGAAACAATATCAGATGTTTCTGCAGAAGAAATTGGAAAAATGGGCCTTCCTATTCCGAGAGCTTCCCTCCATTGTTTTCAGAAAAGGGGTACATTGGACAGCTCTCCTTGAAGAGGCCCATATTTCTACACAATCAGATTTGAAAGATTCCAAGTTTTAAAAATTTGGGTTTCTCTGACAAACCCTAGATCAGCTAGCTTCAGAACCAGGATGCACACCTCAAATCGATAAGATCTAAATTTTTGCTATTTACATTAGAGGTTCTCATTTCAAAAGGACTAATCACACCAGCTTGATACAAGCTTGGTGAAGCTAACAAATTCCAAGTAGGGAAGTATGAAATCTCATTGGTTCTTGAAGAAAATGAATTCAACACCTACATAAGTGGAGAGGTTCTAGTTCCAAAGGGAGATGAGGCTAAATCCTTACACAAGAAGAACTTTGTCAAGGCCAAGAGGATTATTGTTGATTCTATCAAGGATCACCTTATTCCACAAGTGTCTTCCCTAAATACACCTAAAGAGATGTTTGATTCCTTGACCAAGCTATTTGAAGGGAAGAATATAAATCAAAAGAAGTATAAGAACTCTGTGATCCTTGAAGAAATTGACTTAGATCAGTATTTCAGTAAAGAAGTTATAAGAGACAGAGGGAGATGAAGCTAAGGCTATAGCCAAGAGAATCATTGTAGATTCTATTAAATATCACCTCATTACTCATGTAGACACCAAAAGGAATTTTTTGATGCTATGATGAAGCAATCGAAGAAGAATAAGATATTGTTATAACCACCTTGAATGACCTCCCAGGATCATGGGATTCATTCATTTGAGGAATGTGTGCCAGAAGGAAGTGATTACCTTCAGAAGACTCTGGGAATATCACAAACAAGAATAAGCTCGACTCATAATAAGAGAAGAGAAAATGGGAGCAACTGAAGATCAAGCTCTCACGATCCAAAGAAGATCCCTCAAGCAATGAGGAATACAAAGGACTCAACTCTTGAAGAACCTCTTATCCATATTAGCATTTGGATAAGAAATGATGTTCTTCTAAATGAAGAAGATGATGAAGCTGAAGGGTTAAGAAGGAATCTACCCACGAAACAAATAAAGATAATTATTCAATTGTCATTTCATGATATTATTTTTTTATGCATTTGTTTATATTCAGTTGATGTGTTATGCATGATAGAAATTTTCCATTAACGAAAGTATACTACTAATATGCATGTGATGGGTAAGTATCCCATAGTTCTTTACAACTCTCCATTGCTACTTATCTAGAATGAAACCTCTTTGCTGACATATTGGATTAGTGCACAATCTCAATGATGTCATGGTAGAGATGGAAGGCATCTAGCAAGTTTCCATGAGATATGGATGAATGTTGTATTGGCTAAAATAGTTGCATGATTATATCTTTGTGCATAAGAATTTTCCATCATGAATATGCCTTATGAAATGTTTCTAACCATACAACTAATGCATTTGACTTGTAGGAAATATTGCATACAAGCCTACAAGAAAATAAGGATGAGACTTGTTTCGAAGAACAAGTGATGACAGTTCGAGAAATAATCCAAGATAAAGAATAATATGATGATAATTTCAAAGAAAGAAAGAGGTCTCAGACACAATTCAGTTATGTGACACTGTTGAGCGACATCATTGATGTAGAGCCTTCCAGCTATAAATAAGTAGCCAAGAAGAAAGGGAAGGAGAGTACCAGTTCAAGAAGAATGATGTCTAGGATGCAGTATTGAGACCTGAAGGGAAGTCCGTAGTGTATTCAGTATGGATCTAAAATATCCAGCATGTAGTATATGGCAACATCTTAGGGTATAAGGAAATATTCGTAGCACAAGGATTCTCACAAAAAGAAGGCATAGACTATGAAGAGACATTTGCAGCCACTGGAAGTTGAGACACATGACAGGAAGACTCATGTGTGCAAATAAAAAAAGGCCTTGTATGAGCTCAGAAGGAACCCATGGGATAACACATACATGAGGATCTTGGAGATCACCTAATGAATATCTTAACCTTTGCTACAAGGTTGAAGATGAAAGCCTATAGAGGATGACAAGCTCACAGATGGGTGTGAGAAGAACTTTTGAAAAAGGTTCAAGATAGAGGATCTTGGTATCCAGTGAGTCATGACCCTAGATGGATACATAGAATATTAGTAGTAGAGGAAGCTACTTGTCACTCCAATATAGAATGTTTCAATACACAGAGAATGAAAGGCAGAGGGAGAATGATGCTCCACTTCAGAGGGAGTGACTACAGAAGATCCCGAGGTTTAACATGGTACGACAGGATGGAAAACTTACTAATGGATCTAAGCTTTACTGAGATTAAAGCAGATTCCAACCTTTAATTCAAAGTTGAAGGTGGAATACCAGTGATGATCCTATTATATGTTGATGACTTGTTCCTAATAGAAAAGAGGAACTCATTAAATTTGCAAGAAGGAGACTTGCTGTCGAGTTTGAGATTAAGGACTTGGATATGATGCATTACTTTCTAAGCATGGAGGTGTGGTAGAATTTGGATGGATTCTCCCTAGGACAAGGGAAGCATGTAATGTATATCCTGAAGAGGTTAAGCATGATGGACTGCAAGGCCATGACCACACCTATGGCATCAAACATGAATCTATTGAGTGATGCTTTGTCAAATTCGGTTGATGCTACGATGTATCGTCAGATGATTGGGTCTTTGATGTACCTGACGAATACGAGACCAGATATTTGCTTTGCTATGAACACATTGAGCTAGTTCCTGACGGATCCAAGACATGTTCACCTGATTGCTGCAAAGCATATTCTGAGGTACCTGAAGGGTACAGTTGATTATGGGCTCAAGTATGAGGCGAATCAAAAGATTAACCTAGAAGGTTATGTGGATTCGGATTGGGCAGGCAGTGCCATTGATAGGAAGAGCACTTCGGGGTGCTGTTTCAGTATGGGATCAGGTGTGATATCTTGGTTTAGCAGAGAAATCTTATGTGGCACTAAGTACAGCCGAAGCAGAGTATGTTGCAGCTTGTTTGGCTAGTTGTGAGGCAATGTGGATGAGGAAACTAATATCTGATTTATTTGATCTCTAGTTGGATGCTACTTGTATATATTGCAAAAACCAGAGTTCTGTGAAGTTGTCAGAGAACCCAGTGTTCCATAAAAATTCGAAGCATATCGAGATCAAATATCACTATATCAGGGATATGGTGCACAGAGGAGTAGTGAAGCTCTAGTATGTTGCGATGGACGAGTAGATAGCTGATGTGTTTACCAAGCCATTAGATAGAGTGAAGTTTGAATACTTCAGGGAGAAGCTTGGTGTTCTTGAGATCGAGGTTCCTTCCAAGGGGAATTGATGAGTCCGTGTGCCCTTCTGACATGGTTGCAGGATGTGTTCCCCATGTGGTCAGATGTAAGTGCAAATCCCTTCTGACATGGTTGAGGGATGTGTTCCCCACATGTTCAAATGTAAGTGCAGAGCCCTTCTGACATGGTTGTAGGATGTGTTCCCCACATGGTCAGATTTAAGTGCAGAGCCCTTCTGACATGGTTGCGGGATGTGTTCCCCACATGGTCAGATGTAAGTGTATATCCCTTCTGACATGGTTGTGGGATGTGTTCCCCACATGGTCAGATGTAAGTGCAGAACGCTTCTGACATGGTTTCTAGATGTGTTCCCCACATGGTCATATGTAAGTGCAGAGCCTTTCTAACATGGTTGCGGGATGTGTTCCTCCAATGGTCAGATATAAGTGTTGTATAAGATGAATACCTACATGGAGGATAGGCCTACACCCAACATGAAAAAGGGTTGGCTCTGTAGAAATTCCTATGACGAGTATAATTGAGAGATAGCATCATTTGCTCGAGATAGCGGGAGCAATGGTGATCTATCCTGATGATGATCTAGAGACGAAGACTTGTGATGATGAGTTGTGTTAAGAGAATACCTTCCTATTTAAGAGGGAGTGTTGATGTATTTGTAACTTCAGAATGTATTCACTTGTATATATTATATTGTATTTCATTATACTCCGATGTTCCTATCGGGAGAATCATTAATATAATAAAGTCATGTAAAGTCATAGAGGTTAACCCTCCATTGTAAGTCGGGGAAATAATCCCCACAGTTGAGGGGTACTAGGGTTATTACACTCTCCTAGTGAATTCGGCCCTGGTAAGTAATTGTCAAGTGGAATACTAGTATAAATAGAGACTGAGTTTCTCTATTTGAAACGCACACTCACTCAATTATAGCGCATGAGTGAGAGAAGAGGAGCTTGCACAAGTGAGAGAGAGAACAGCTGTCGGACATCATCTTTGTGTTTTTGGGTTTTACTTTTGTTTTAGGAAGGGTTGCATCCCTAGAGTTTAATAATTAGTAATTATTATTTATTAATGTTAACTATTTATGTTTTATTTAATATTATGTTTGTTACCGTTTCACCCACTAGGAATCTTACAAAACAAATTTTCCGAAGAACTTAACTTCCCAGTATTGTTTCATGTACTGTTTCATGGATATATCGAAATGGGACTCTGTAACATGCTTCTAAAGACTTTGTGACACAAAAAGAAAACATTTTCTTTAAAGAAGTGCGACTTCTAATTAATCAAGTTTTAAGTTCCATGTGGATTTCAATTTGAAAGGAGAGCTAAAGGGAAGAAAATTAGTTGCGAAAGATGTCAAGTACATCAATAACCTTGAAAAAATATCAAAATCACCAATTTCCTATCACTCTCTAAAAATCTTACACACATCACCTGATTAATTTGAAAAAATAATTCAAGATCCATTTACAATGGTACAACAACTTATCCCACCAACATTATTTGTGACTTTTACTAGTGTTGAGCATTTCTAGTTTTCATTGTGTGATGCATTGCAAGAAACCAAAGGAATTTCTCCAGAGAAATACGTTGGAGAAGAACTTGTTGAAACTATTGACTCATTAATAAGAAAGCATCCTATCACTTGTATCTGTTACTATAAACTAGAGAAGAGTACATCCTATTTCAATCTTGTCTTCTATGCCCTACTTTGATATTGGAAAGAGATCGAGTAGATGTATGGATAATAGATTCTTTAGTCAAACCCCATGTTTGTTGCAAGCAAATACATACATGCAATTCATCTTAGACACCTATGTTGCAACAATTTATTGTAGCTCCTATATTACAGATATGGATCAAACCATGATGATTTCATGATTTCAAGAAAATCATAGGCAAATGCACATCTAGCAGTTATGGAAACATCAAAATAATTTGCAAACTTGAAAATGAATTACTCAACATGCAACAAATGTCCAATCGACAAGTTGTTCACATTGTGCTTTCCTTTCCATTGTACTGGAGCTCTAGAAGAGCAATATTCATTAACACTACACCACTCTAAAGAATACAAATCTCTCGCTACAAGAGGCAAATGACTATGAAAACATTTTTTGTGTCTCAATTGTCGACAAGTACGTTGCAAGATCTAGCAACCTTGAACATCTATGTTTGGAACAATATTTTTCTTCCTACACATGTTCAAATTCAAAGGTCAGGAAAATAATACGTCCATTTGTAATACATTGCATTAGATACAATGAACAAAATGACCCTTTATTTAATATAGATAAAGAATGATGTTATTTTTCCCATATAGGGAAACTGAAAATTCTCTAAAAAAAAACTATAGAACATGGTTTGAAGCATATTTCTCAAAGAAAATTATTATTGGCCACATTGAAAAAAATTTCATAGCTAGAACAAGGTCAACTTGGAGTGATATTGACATATACTTAAAGACAATTGAAACTAGAGACCAACAAATCTTTGTAGTTGATCCCTTGGAACAGGAGCAAACATGACTTCCTCAGTTCGAGAGGTACGATATCAACAATGATTTAGTCCATAGAATATATTTTGGAAGACCTAGAAATAACAATGACAATTCCATCAACTAACCACATATTTTAATGAAAGAAGATTATTATTCCATTAGCAAAATAACTTAACAAATACCAACAATCAATTACAAAAGAAATAGTTATGAGAAAGACATCAAACCCAAATACAAAAATTCATTTGCTTCTGAGTGGAGGAGCTAGAACATGCAAGACATTCATAACAAAAGCACTTTACCACGTTTTTTTATACTTTTATAACAAAGATCTCTATAGTGACGCAAAAAAGGAATCAGTGTTGCATTCTCTAGAAGAGTTTCTCAAAATGCAAATGGTTTCACAATGCACTTAGGCCTTCAACTACCTTTGAATTTTTCAAATATGTTGTCACTAGGGTGTATCACACTAGAGATTCAATTGACTAATCAATACAAGAAATTTGTCTATTTCTAATTGGCGAGGTCTCATTAATAGGATCTTGAATGTTGTGCAACATAAACAAAAGGCTACGAAAAATCATGCATCCACCGATTGCGACTTTTGGGAATCTTGATGTCATATTTTGTGAACAACTTTTAAGAGATTTTTTGATATTTGAGAAACCAAATTCTTAGTTTGATCCAGTGCCTTATAGTTTTTGGGCATATAATGTCAAATTCTTTGAGCTTAAATAAGTCATGAGACAAGAAAACCCTATATTCATGTGCATATTAAATAGAATAAGAACTTGTTTACAAACAAGCTATGATATTGATTATTTAAATAGACATTTCTATAGAGTTACACCGGATGATCCAATATTTCCATATCTTTTTTGCAAAAACAAAGTTGTTAAAGAACATGATACAAAAATGTTGGCTCTTGTGGAATCATATGCACATATACTAGAATCATTTGACAATAAAATATATGAAATGGAAAAAAAATCTTATGGAAACAATAAAATGGACTTGCCATGTACAATTGCTCTAAAGAAAAATATGCTTGTAGAATTAATCGGAGGAAATTATGATGTTTAAGATGGCCATGTTAATGGTATCAAAGGTATATTTAAACACTACACAAAAGGAAATATAGATGTATTTTGGATTGAATTTAGACCATGCACAATTGGTGCAATGCAATGAACAAAAATGCAACACATTTTTTTATGCTTGATATTCCAGACACCTCGACACCAATTAAAAGAATCTTTAAACAAGTTGCACTATTGAACAAGTCTCATTTTATCTGTGAACAATTCCCTGTCCAACTAGCATGCGCATGAACAATGCATTTTTCATAAGGGATCACTATAGAAAAAGTAGCATTTGATCCAAAATGTATTAAACAAGATGGCCTTGTGTACAGTGCATTGTCTCACATTATAGTCATGTATGGATTGTATCTCACAATCAAGTGAAAATTTTCTAGTTGACAAAAAATCTTCTATCGAATTGAACAAACTTAAAAATGAAGCCTATTTGTAATTTGAATATAGATTTCATTCAATACCAAAATAAAGATACTTTCTTATAAGTTCATTAAACACACACAATTTGACATTGCATATCGAAGATATTTTCAATGACTATGACTTGATGAGAAGTGATATTCTATGCCTACAAGAAACATATACAACTATTGTTCCAAAGGAAAGTTTTCTTGCAAAAAACTATGGCTATTTATCTATGTTCCACATTCATGGTAATCTTACATGTTACAAAGACAAAATATTAGTTGAAAGATGAAACACTTACCTAACAATTTCCATTGAAAAAATAATTATCCGATTTGATATTCATGGAGCTATATTTGTATTACAAAACATCTATTTTTTTCCAAATATGCTAGTTAGATAAATTTATCACTTTGTTGGTCATATTGATGCAGGAGCATCCAACTCGAAGTTCATTGACTGATGAGTCAGCTTAGCATCCAACTCGGAGTTCGTTGATCGATGAGTCATCTTTCCTCGTAATCAAGTTCTATATGGATAGGGTCCCATGACAAGTAGATAGAATTAGTTTTGATTGTAATAAGTGACAATTTTTCCTTTGTTCTCCTTGATCCCTGCGTGGATTACTCAAGGATTGATCTTTGTCGATGGATTTTACTTTTGGAAGGTCCTCAGATCTGACTTAATCGGATCTGATAGGTTTTTCTGAGTGTTATAAAATGATTTGAATGTAATAGAATGGAGAGGGGAAGAGTGCAGCAGAGTGGAGCGAGAGATGAGTTAACAAAGAGTGTGCACAGAAGGAGTGGAAAAGTAAATTCTCTGTGGTTGAGTTTCCGATCTGATTGAATAAAGAACAGATGATTACATTTCATGTGTTATGATGAATTCCATGTTGATATATAAATCTGTATAATTATGAATTCATCCTACATTAGCTCCATATAAATTATGTGTATAAATTCTTAGTTTCTAAGTTGCAGGGAAATTGATCCTGTCAGTGACCAATTTGACGATCTATGAAAAAATATCTCAGAGGAGATCGAATGGCGGAGAAATATTGTGACGAAAATTGATGGTCACAATCTGTTCCACATCTAGAAACAAATCAACGATTGAGAATCAACCCACAAGAATCAATGGTGCAGAAAGTTTGAGTTGCAGAATCGGGGAAATATGGAAATTGCGATCCCACATCCCGCATGTAGAATAGACCGTTGCGGACATAATTAGTTAGGAAAATATATATTGCGAAGCTGCATCCTACATCCCACATCCCACAAGCTGCGGAAAGGAGAGTTGTGGAAGGAGACATGTGGGGAACATAATTTATAGACTGATGTTTCTGCATCCTGCATTCTGCAGAGTTTGTGGAAGGAATATTTCTGTAAGGAAATTCAACCTGTTAACAGAAGTCTTGGACAGATTTGGTCATTCAGGCCATCAGTTTTGGTATCAGAGCAGAAAAAATATTCTACGTATTGATTCAATTGATCAGTTGAATTTTTTAAGAAAGATGTTGTCGAGAAGGGGACATGCACATGGAGTTCTTGTAGGACGTGGTCGAGGAAGACAACCTGGAGAAACAGAAATGGAAAGAAACATGTGAATAATGGAAGAAAGGTTAGAAGCTATGGAAAGAAGGAACCATTTAAACAATTCAGATGATAGTGATGAAGAAGCTGAATCTAAATCCTCTGAGGAAGAAGAAGAAGATCATGGAAAAGTAAAAATCTTGAAGATGTTGATGAAAACTAGTGGCATACCAGGAATAGAAGTACCTATGTATTCAGGTAACTTAAATGTTGAATAACTTATGGATTGGATTAATGCTCTGAGTAAATACTTTGATTTTGAAGAGATAGAAGACAAGAAGAAAGTAAGATATGCAGCTACCAGATTGAAGGGACATGCAACTATATGGTGGGATGAGCTCCAGATCCATCAAGAAAGAAGAGGTAAAAAAAAAATTAACTCTTGGGATAAGATGTTGCATAAGATTAAAATTCAATTTATACCTAAGGATTATCAATTAAATATTCTTAGACAATTACATAACCTTAGAAAAAAGGCTATGCTAGTAAAGGAATATACAGAAGAGTTTTTTAGACTGAATATTAGATCTAGACACACAGAGGGAGGTCTAGAAAGAATAGCTAGGTATATCAATGGGTTGACATATGATATACAGGATGAACTAAGTCTATTAAATTTTAAAATTGTAGAAGATGCATATCAGATATCTTTAAAGGTAGAAGATAAATTGCTAAGAAAAAAAACCATAGGAATAGAGGAAAGAACATGGTAAGAGGTAGAGGTGTTCCAAACATAGGAGGTAGAACTTATAAAGATGAAGCTGAAAGTTATAGTAGTAGCAGTCAATCATTCTAGAGAGGAGCATTCAGAGGAGGTAGAGGAAGAGGTCAAAATAGAGAAGTAAGATGTTATACTTGTGGAGAGATTGGACATGTGTCTTTGGATTGTCCAAGAAATAAATATACAGGTCAAAGAAATGTAAATGTTGCAGAGGCTCAAGAATAATTAAAAGAAGAAACAGAGGTGAATAATCCTCTAGAGGATGGAGAGGCTCTTATGTGAAGGGAGTCTTGGTAAATACAGAGAAACAAGTACATGAACTAGTTCAGAGGAAAATTCTGTTTAGAACAAGGTGTAAGTCACAAGGTAAGTGTTGTAAAATGGTTATTGATAGTGGTAGTATTGATAATTTGGTTTCCATAGAGATGGTAGAGAATTTGGGATTGAAGAGGATGAAACATCCTACTCCTTACAAAGTGTCTTGGTTACAAAAAGGACATCAACTCTTGGTGAATGAGTAGTGTAATGTGGAGTTCCATATCGGTACTTACAAGGATGAAATATTGTGTGACATAATTCCTATGGATGTGTTCCATATACTCTTAGGGAGGCCATGGCAGTATGACATGAAATATGTTCATGATGGGAGGAAGAATACTTATTCTCTAGAGAAAGATGGGAAGAGACATGACTTGTAACCCTTGGAATATGAAACAATTCAGGGAAGTTTAGGATCAAACATTCTGCTGATTTCTGGAAAAGAACTATTATAGGAAGTTTAGAAAGAAAAGGATCTACTTTTTTCTCTTATTGGTAAGCCAAAGGTAATTTTAAATTCTACAAATTTGGATGATTTTCTAGATGAAGTTAAAACTTTGTTTGATGAATATGTTGACATTGTTGTGGATGAATTGCCAAATGAATTACCTCCTGTAAGAAGTATTAGTCATCACATTGACTTAATACCTCGTGCAATTTTACCTAACAAAGAATATTACAAATTAACCCCTCTAGAAAATGAAGAAATCAAACAGCAAGTACATGAGATGTTGGATAATGGATTACTGAAAGAGAGATTGAGTCCTTGTGTCGTACCTATTGTGCTAAGTCCAAAGAAATATGGTCAGTTGTAATAACCTAAAAATTCATAAAAATTTAAAAATTTTCATGTAACATAAAATGTTCGAGGATGTCAATGTCTATGAACCAATATCTGCCTGCGGTTACTCAAATAGTAGTAATTAGAATTGAGCATTGTAATTCTTTATTTCTATATAATTTATTTGTTTATCTTGAAGTACCATGTTATGAATGTTAAATTCGGTAGTTTATGTTAAAAAAAAGGTCAGGAAAGAAAACTACATATGAATCTGATGCTAAGTGTGTTATTATTGTCTTGTGTCAAGTAGGAAAGAACCTTAGATGAGATCGGGGCTTACTTAGCTTACAACTAATGCAGTGAAGTGATGCTTCTTTTATAGGTTCTAAACAGGTAAGCAGTTTTGTTACCAGTAAAATTTGGATCGAGAATAACACTCAACTAGCATAGGATAAAATGCTAGTTAAAGTGTTTATTTTGCAACTTGTCCTTGTAAAAGGTATTGTTGGTATTTCTATTGTTAGAAATCTGCATGAATGTTTGTAGCAACACTATTGTAAAAGAATGGGTTTAGTGTAGTTATGTTTGCTACCATAGTACTTGTTCCATTAATCATCTTCCTTGTGTTTTCAGTTATAGTCTTGTGTTGCATGTTTAGATGGTGTAATTTAAGGACAATTCTACTTCTGCCAATAAGAGCATAGTGGCCTAAGAAGTTTATAAATGAGAAGATATGTTAAACATTTCTACGACCAAGACTACATATCTATCATCAGTGTTTGGTATAAAGTACTGTTTATATTTGATTGAGTTCTTTCTAATGTTAATCATTCTAGGTTAATGATTTTCCTTCATCAAGTATTTGCACATTAATTTTCTTGTATATAAAATCTCTTTTTATATGAGTTTTTGTTGATTAAGCATATATTTGAAGTTTAAAAACTATGCTTAGACTAAAACCTATCTTAAATATTTATATGGTTATGTATTCTATGGAAGGTTAGTTCACCTCCATTGTTGGTATCTTACTATTATCAAAAGTAAACGTTATTTTTAAACAATAAGGAAAACATAGATAATTTTAAGTTATGCATATGACTCTAGTGTAAATAAACATCTAACACAGAGTCTTTAATTAGTGAAACAAGAAATCAAACAACGATAATGATACTTATGCAATGATATCATAAGGTTTTGACCACGGATGATTTTAAGGAACCATACTTATTTAAAAGTTTATAATTGTTGGTGAATCTTACTAATTCTTAAAACGACAACTATAAAATGTTTGGCGATATTTTTCAAAAAATATTTTAATTTCCAAGGATTTTATATTGTTTATATAATAATTTGGCAATTTTTAGAGTGAAAAAAGTCTACCCCATGAAAATTGGGCGAAACAGGGCTTCAAAAAATGCAAAATGACGAATCGTTTTTTGGAGAAAAACCCCTAAAAATAGCCCATGGGATAAATTTCGCCCCTAAAATTATCCCTGGTTTTGACTTGTAAACCAAATGATTGTGCAGGTTAAAAACGAGACTTTCAAACTATAGCTTGATACCCATAATTGCAAATAATTTCGGTGGACATGTGGTTGGTGGTTGAAGCTTAGGGTTTAGTTGACTTTGGAGGCATAAAAAAAGGCTTGTCTTAACCCTAAAATCACATTTGTTTATCCTTGCTATGGGTGGTTGAGCTGCGAGCTCATGGCTACTAATCTTGTTGCCAATCCTTCCATCGTTTGCTCACAGGCCATCGTGAGCCATATCGAGCTCCTTTGCAAGTTTGTTTTTCATGATCTGGTGTAGTAGAAGTGAGCATGAAGTTTACTGCTATCGTGAGGTGGTTCTGACTGTTGTAAAGAGTATTGAAAGTTTGTTTGTATTCGCCTTTTTTTTTATTGTACGAGTTGTACTCTGTGAGTGTAAAGAGTGCGAAGAGGGTTGTTGAAAGAGTGAGTTGTGTTCTTGTTTACTATTCATTTCCTCAACGAGGGTTTGGTCCTTACCTCACCATGGCCTGTGACTTCACCTCTGAATACTACACACTGAATTTTCATGTCGGCAGGGCTCCATTTCAGCCCGTGAAACTCATGAGGGAGGCTAGGGTGAGACTGCAACTTCCAACAGCTGCATCATTCCTTTGGTAAGAACTAAAATTGGTTTTACTATTCTACATAAGTATAAATTTTTAATTTGTGGAATTATGTATTAACATTCCTTTTCTTTTGATTTTGTGCAGGCTCCTCAATGGTGGCTCGAATTTCTGTTAAAATCCATCAACAGAGCTTTTGTGAAGGCATTCAAACCGGTAATCCTTGGTTTCACCTGAGGTACTCCTGCAAGAGTTGTATGGTGTTTTTAGGAGAGTTCTACCTCGTGAAAGATGGTTCAGGTTCAGTTGTGGCTTTTAGATACTCTATTTGTTCTTTTAAAAATCCCTAGTGGTTGTTTTGTAATGGTTGAATTGGGCTCTCTCAGCTGAGACTTAAAGAATTAGTTTTTCCAAGCCTTTTAGGCCATGGTTAAATTATAATGGTGTTTTTTGGTACTAGACTTAATCCGTGACTCTTATTGAACAGGCCATTGGGTCATTTTTAAAGGATTTGGTTAATATTTGAAAAACCATGAAGGCTGTTCTTGCAAAACTTCCTTTTTGGGAGGGTTTTTCTAACTAAAACAGATGTTTGGATTTTAATAAAAGAACTCTGTTTGTATTTAAAAAATACTTTTACTTGGGATTTTAAGCCTTCTCAGATAATGTAAAAGGCCGTTGGCCGAGACTATGTCTTGTTCAGTTTGTTTTTAATATTAAAAGAACCTTCTCAACTTAAGGCTGGATTATCAGTAACTCTGTTTAGTTATATTAACTTATTTTTTATATTTATCATTTACCTTTCAATGGTTAGAGTTAAATAGGTTATTAAGAAATTTTGTTACCTCTTTAAAGGAAATATGATTTGAGGACCTTTGACATGGGAATACTTTGATAATAGCATAATTATTAATATAGCAATGAAATTTTGGAAATAGGACAGAGAAATGATATTATTGAATTTAATGTATTTCTTTTCTGTACTTTCTAGAATATACTACTAGGTTTGATATTATAAAATTTGAATTTATTCTGTTATGAAAGAACAGATCTTTTGTAAACCCTAATTATTCTTAAAGGTTTACAGAGTTAGTATTTTGTTTCAGTAAACCCTAGTTTCATTTTCTCATATGTGAGCTAAATGGGTGAATATTTAACCTAGTTTACTGTTTTGCTAAGTTTAATTTAGTCTAGTTAATTTATTGTTCCTACATTATGTATTTAGGATTACATACTAGGTTTATAATATGTAACTTTGTTGGTTTTACTGTGTAAAATATTACACAAACCAGTGTGTACTACTTAGGAGGATTTTTCTTCTATCTTTATTTAGTTTATTTAAATAATTTAAGTAAATAACACAAATACAACTGAATTTCTATAAATAAATTATACAAAAATCCTGTAGAGAATAACCATTTACATCTGCATACATATTTTATTGAATCCACTATTTAAATATAAACAAACCTAATGTACTAGAGTACTCCCTTGCAAAAGGTGTTGAAAAATACAGTTTAGGTATTTTCTTTCTATCTATCAATTAACTTAGAAATTTCTCTACGAATTTACCCTAATCTAGCTAGTTACTAACTTTCACAGCATAACTAATTTTCCTATTTATCCTTAACAGAAATAAAACAAAAAGTATACTATATTATTGAAAACTCTTAAACTTTCCAGATACAGTAAATAATTTAATGACTGAACTTAAACAAGTAGAACCTATAGTATAGATGAGGTGACAACAACTTACGGAAGCTGTTCCTCCCAACCAACTCCTAGAGAAGAGTTGGACTACAATTCTCAGGACCCCCAAGCTTGTCTTCTGGTCCTCTTGGTAGAAGCACTGGGTGAGAGATGTAGTCTTGAAATCCTCTGCAACTCCAATAAGTGTTCAGAACAGTATGAACTCAGCTTAGAATAGCTGCACTAGTTTATGTCTTCAGCACTTATAATCCCCTCAAACTTACTCCATCTAGTCCCCTCCATCGAATTCACATGTGCACTTCATTCACTCAGAATGATCACAAATCCAGAATGAGAATCCTCCACTATCTTCAATGGGAAGTTTTACTAGCATTCCTAGATCTTTTGGGTTAGTTTTTACTTAATGAGCCACCTGCTCCTGTTCCACTTTCTTGGGGAATCATGACCACAGAAATAGGGAAGTTTCTACCTGCAATATCTATAAGTAGTTTGAGGATGCTTCCACATGTGAATATGCTCTCAACCCAGCCTCCTCCACCAAGTGACCAGTAAACACTCATTTAACAACTTCCCTAACCTGTTGTCTCATCTTTCATTTATTTATTAATAAAATATTCTGCAATACATTAAATTATCCTTGACCCCACTTGGTCATTAATTACAAACTTTAACATAAAATATAACCTAATGTTCCTCAAAAATATAAAATTGTTTTGCAAATTAGGGCATGTGACATTAGTGGAGAATGTGTACAGACTCCAGGGAAATCAACAAGATCACTATCAGTCAGAATAGAGAAGAGAATTTAAGGAACCTTAAGTTGGTGTTGAGGACTTTGCAAAAGGAAAAGTTGCTGATAAATTAATTGAAGAAGAGTAGCTTCCTGAAAAAAGAATTGGTCTACTTGGGGTTCGTGGTTTCAGAAGAAGGACTAAAAATGGATTCTAATAAAGTGCAAGCAATTTTGAGTTACGTTGGCCAGTTCCAAGGAATGCTTATGAGGTAAGAAGTTTTCATGGACTTTCTAGTTTCTATAGGAAGTTCATTAAGAATTTCAGTCATATTTGTGCACCTTTAATAGATACTTTCATAGGAATTAAATAGCCTTTCAAATGGATCGAAGCAGCTGATAGAAATTTTAAATTATTTAAGAAGAAAATAACTGAGAAGCCTATTTTGGCTTTGCCCAGTTTTGATAGTGTTTCAAGTGGAGACAAATGCCAGTCGAACAATAGTAAGAGCAGTTTTAAGTCAAGAGCAGAGGCCAGTAGCATATTTCAATAAAAAGTTGAATGAAGCTAAAAAAAGTACTCTTCGTATGATAAAGAATTATATGTTGTTGTGCAGGCTTTTAAAAAATGGAGACATTATTTAATGCCTAAATCATTTTATTTGTATTCTGACAATCATGCTTTGCAGTTTATCAACAGCCAGCCTAAATTAAATCATAGGCATGCTAAATGGGTAGAGTTTTTGAAAAAATTCACCTTTGTTATCAAACATACAAGTGTCAAGTCTAATAAAGTTGATGATGCTTTGAGTAGGATAAGTTTGGTAATGTAGGAATTTAAGGTCAGTACTTTGGGATTTGAAAAAATTGATTGCTATGTATAAAGAGGATGTAGATTTCAAGGATATTTATGCTTCTTGTGAAAATCCAATTACCCATAAAAAATCCAGTGGTTAGATTATATGTTGCAGGAAGGATTGTTGTTCAAAGATAGTAAGTTGTGTATTCCAAGATGTTCAATGAGGGAAAATTTAATTGAAGAAAAACATAGTGGGGGTCTTTGAGGACATTTTGGGCAAGACAATATTTTTTCTCTAGAGAGTAATTTTTACTTTTGGCCAAATCTGCAGCAAGATGTGAAGAAATTTGTTGAAGGATGTAGAATCTGTCAACATGTAAAAGGGAGAAGTCAGAACACAGGATTGTATCAAACATTACCTATTCCGGTTAGTCCTTGGGATTCAATAAGCATGGATTTTGTTTTAGTTTTACCTAGAACTCAGAGAGGTCATGATTAGATTTATGTTGTAGTAGATAGATTTTCCATAATGGCTCATTTCATTGCATGCAAAAAGACTAATGATGAAACAAACATTGCTAATCTATTCTTTTCAGAAATTGTAAAGTTGCATGGTTTTCCTTTGAGTATTGTGTCTGACAGAGATACAAAATTTGTTGGTCATTTTTGGAGAACTCTATGGAAAAAATTGGGGACTAATCACAGTTTTAGTTCTACTTATCACCCTTAGACTGATGGATAGACTGAAGTGGTGAATAGAAGCTTGGGAAATATACTGAGAAGTCTAGTGTATGAACATCCAAAACAGTGGGACTTAGCTTTAGCTTAGGATGAGTTCGCATACAATGATTCACCCAATAGAAGTACATGTATGAGTCCTTTTCAAATTGTCTATGGGATGCATCCAAGAGGTGTATATGAACTTAGATATTTGGGAAAATAGGAAAATAGAAGTGCAGAGGGTGAAGACTTTGAAGTTAGTATGCATGAGATACAAGAAACCATCAAGAAGAGATTATAGGAAAGTGCAGAGAAGTATACAAAGAGTGCAAATCTAAAGAGGAGAGAAGTGAATTTTCAGATTGGAGATTTAGTAATGGCCTATATTAAAAATGAAAGGTTTCCTAAGGGAACTCATAATAAGTTTAAGCTTAAAAATATTGGACCTTGAAAAGTTGTAAGGAAGTTTTCTACAAATCCTTATGAAATTGAACTTCCTTCTGACCTTCAGAATTCACCAATTTTTAGTGTTTCAGATTTGTATCCTTTTGGAGATGTAGGTATCCAACTAGATGGTGTCACTTCAGATAGAGATGATCCAGCTATATATTGGAGAGGAAAAATTCCACAGAAAGAACAACCTCAAATTCAAGCCATCCTTGACAAAATAATCTTAAGGAAGATCAAGAACAAAACCTTCTTTCAATACCTGGTCAAATGGAGAAATCAACCTATTGAAGATGCAACCTGGATGACAAAGAAATAAATTTCCAAGTACAATGTATTGCCTGAAGACTTAATGAAAAAATATTTTCTTCCCCAGGAGTATGATGCAGGAGCATCCAGCTCGAAGTTCATTGACTAATGAGTCAGCTTAGCATCCAGCTCAGAGTTTGTTGATCGATGAGTCATCTTTCCTTGTAATCAAGTTCGAGATGGATAGGGTTCAATATCATGTATATAGAATTAGTTTTGATTGTAATAAGTGGAAATTTTTCCTTTGTTCTCCTTGATCCCTGCGTGGATTACTCAAGGATTGATCTGTGTCGATGTATTTTACTTTTGTTAGGTATTCAGATCCAACTTAGTCAGATCTGATAGGTTTTTATGAGTGTTCTAAATGATTTGAATGTAATATAATGGAGGGGTCAAGAGTGTAGTAGAGTAGAGTGAGAGATGAGTTAAAAAAGAGTGTGCACAAAATGAGTGAAGAAGTAAATTCTTTGTGGTTGAGTTTTCGATCTGATTGAATAAACAACAGAGGATTACATTTCATGTGTTTTGATGAATTACATGTTGATATATAAATTTGTAGAATTATGAATTCATCCTATGTTCACTCCACATAAATTCTGTGTATAAATTCTTAGTTTCTAAGTTGCAAATAAATTAATCATGTCAGTGATCAATTCGACGATCTACGAAGAAATATCTCAGAGGAGATCAAACGGTGGATAAATATCATGACGAAAATTGACGGTCATAATTTGTTCTGCATCTGGAAATAGATCAATGGCTGAGAATCAACCCGTAAGAATCAATGGTGCGGAAAGTTTGAGTTGCAGAATTGGGGAAATATGGAAATTGCGATCCCGCATCCTGCATCTCGCATGCAGAATAGACCATTGTGGACATAATTAATTATGGAAGTAAATATTTTTTAGCTGCATCCCGCATCCCACAAGTTGTGGAAAGGAAATGTGCAGGGAACATAATTTATAGAAAGATGTTTTCGCATCCTACATTCCGCAAAGTTTACGGAAGGAAGATTTTTGTCAAGAAATTCAACCTGTTAACAGAAGTATTAGATAGATTTGGTCATTCAAACCATCACATATCCTCAATAATTCCAAACAAAAAGAGCATATTGTAATTACTGACGATTTGAACTTTGACATGTTGCAAAGCAACACTGCATAGGAAAAATTTCACACATTCTAATAATCATAATTCCAAATTGCATGCAATAAAAGTAATGTGTGTTGGCTCCTTGCTCAACCATTTTTAGAAAACTTTTCCATCTGATAATATCAAATTCTATGTTATAGAATCCTACTAGACAAATCATTATATCATTTGTATTTCAATTCCTTTTGTGACACTTGGAAATACTCACTCCTAGAATGGATTTTATTCTTCTACCAATGTTTGTAGTTACATGGAATGCAATCAGCCTATAGTAAATACACTATTCTTTTGACAAATGTATATATGCAACTGTATGCCCAATGTTGATTTTATATGTGCATACATTCCCATTGTAACATCACTTTTAAATAAAGTAAGCAATTCTTATGCAATTGACATACAAATCCATAGCTGTCCTTGTAGCTTCTTCACATATCTCAATGTGCATATTTTTTTTCCTTTTGTACAATTAGAAGAGTTGAAAACTCATATATTGTGTAATAATAACACCAAATTTATGGTATTCTTCATGCAATGTATATTTTGTACTTTATTATACAACAATTCAATCGTATTTAGAACTTTTGCATTTTGTAGTTCACTACAATTGATCCTTTAGTCAGAATATGGGTCTTCACATTAAAGCTATAATCTTTATAACTTTTTCATGTTGTATTTTGTTGCAATTGATAATATATTTTGAATTTGAATCTTGACACTAAATCCACTAATGCAGCCCAACTTATAGCACCAAAAACATTAGATACATATAGGAAAAAAAGTTAACAACACCTATACTTTCATTGAAATCATGTTGATCTTTTTCACTGTACAAAACAAAAAAGAAAACATGGCAACAAAAACAAGTCCAAGAAGTATCTGCAACAAAGCATTTAGTTTGTTGACATTTTCCTTTATTCACTCATTGTTTTAGGCTTAAACAAGTTGCACAACTGCCCTCTTCCATTCTGCAACTTTATTTCACAACATATACAAAATCATTTGAAGGATATGTATTGGCCCTGCATGGAATTTCACATAGTAAAAATCGTAATTCTCCTTCCAAGACTCAATTTCTCCACATTGATTTGGTGAAATTAGATGACCAATTAACAATAATGGTTAATATTAACAATAATCTTATACCATGTTTTCTTGATCATTCCCCATTAGTACTAGTGTCAAAATTTTAGAGTTTGCACTTAAGAAAAAAACAATATATGACATAGAAGATTCAAAATATGCAATTCAGTTGCACAAACACACTTCAGTTGAAACGATTTCACGATTGTGCCAGCATCATAAACTTGCACTAGACAATTATCTATGCATTAGCAAGTTCATTGCTCCCCTATTTTGTTTGCTTAATTGTAGAACTATTATTGGTTGTAACCAAAACGCAAGAACCTATGAATTAAGTATAAATTGAAGAAGTACAATATATGATACTGTAATCGTATGTTCCCAATATACTTTAGCATTGTTTCTTTCTTTTCAAATTTTTGTCTCCAACAATGTATGTCTCTTTCTTTGCTCCCATTTTTTTTTTTATCTATTGTCCTCAGATTAAAATATTCAAATTAATTGAAATTCATTACAATTGGAATTAAATAAGCCTTCCATCTTATTTTCTCTTAAGTTCAAGAGAATTTGCTAGATAACATTATGCCAATGTATGTTCAAGAGTTTTGTTAGGAATGGACCAAAGGGATCACAACAAATATTCCATTCTACAACCACATTTGTTTATAATGAATCTACAAGGCATATCTAATGTATTTCATCCACTCCAAGATTCAGTCTAATTCATGTCCAATATCCTTCTTTATTCATTTAAAAAAATTCTCCTTGTTGAAATATTGGACAATACTGAGAGGGGGGGATGAATCAGTATTGATAACATTTAACAATGAAACCCACTTTTAACACTAATAATTAACACACAGAATCAACAAGAAACATAGAACAAATATTTTATCGTGGAAGCCCAATTGGGTAAACCACCAATACTTCCTATTACTACAAAATTGTATTTACAAATAATTTCTTTCTGCTACTACAGAAAAGGATGGTACTACACCCTATTTACCAGCAACTACTGGAAGGAGGCTACGAACCCCTAGTTTTATCAGTTGCTACTAAAGGATGCTTCTACACCCTATTTACCAACTACTACTGGAAGGAGGCTACGGACCCTTAGAAAGATTGTTTCTTGCCCTAGCTCCACCCTACCACCCTGTTATATTTTATTTGATTTCCAGATCTACTTTATGTCATCTATCACTGGATTTATTTGGTCTATGTATGCTGCTACTGCTGAATGCATTTCTTCACAGTTGTGCCTTTCCATTCTTAGATTGTGCCTCTTCATGAAGACTCAATTCTTCATTCTAAAAATTCTTTAACTCTATTTAAGTTTATCAGCCATACCTTTCCGCAATGCAATATTACCAGAATTTCCTCTTTGCAACGATAATTATTTTGAATTTTCCTTTCCACAACAGATCCTTTCCTCAACCATCCTAATTTGTTGATCCATTGCGGACTCTTTCCTATCCATCGATCCAACACATAGATTTCCCTCTGTATCTTGTTTTCGCAATTTCCTTAGCTTTTCACAATTGTCTTTCTGCAACAACCTTTCCACATAGTTGATTTCCTTGGACTCTTTTTAGACCATTGATCTGATGCGGATTGTGGACGCGAGGTTTGAATTTTCTCAAAAAATGTCCTTCCATGACCTTCTTTTCTGAAACTATATTTTCGCATGATACTTTCCACAATGGTATTTCCGCATCGTTTATTTCTTGCGGACTCTTCCTAAACCATTGATCCAATATCACATGCAGAATACAGAGTGAGGGTTTTCCAAAATCCTTAAAAGTGCTTCCACAATTTTCTTTCCACAATATTTATTCTGTTTCATCGATCTCATTCAGAATCTTTCATGATCTTCGATCTTAGATTAGATACGGATTGCAGATTGCGGGTTTTCCAAATTTCTTTAAAACACTTCCACAATTTTCTTTCTGCAATATTTCTTCTACATCGTCGATCTCTTGCAGATTCTTTCCTGACCATTGATCTTACGGATTGCGGGTTCATAAAATCTCAAACTTTGCTTCCGCAATTCCCTTTCCGCACCGTCGATCGTTTGTAGATTCTCTCCTGACCGTCGATTGGATAGGTTCACTCCTGACCATTGATTTACAATCAAATGTGGATTGGCACTATAGTATTGCGGATCTCTTTGCAACCGTTGTTTTACAGGTTCACTCATAACCATTGATTTACAATAAAGTGCATATTTGCATTGTAGTATTGCGGATTAGTCTGTAGCCGTCGATTTCTTTGTGGATTCAATCCTAACCGTTGATCCATTATCAAATGCGGATTCAATCTTAACCGTCGATCCTTTTGTGGATTCAAATCTAGTCGTTGATCTATACATTGTTGATCCTTCCAAAAGGTAGGGGCCTGACAGGTCATCCCAAGCTCCAAACTAGAGCCCCCATACTACCTTCACTCTACGCATTTGAATAAGTCTAGTGAGACCAGTGTATATAAGCACCTATGAACTCAACCGTGATGCCAATGTGAGCTAAAACCCAAACGTCAAAATCAATCTACACCGTTGATTGCCTTTATTGGATAGTTGTCAAGTCTTCATATGTGTTCTGTTGTTGATCATATATCTCTTGCATCGATCCTCCACCTCTTGCATCATGTTCATTGGTTTTGTCATTGTTGAATTCCTTTGACATCAATTGACAACTATTTTCAGCATTCTCCCCCTTTGGCATTGATGGAAAATTTTTCTTTTAGTCAATTTTCTCCCCCTTTGACATCAATGACAAAAGCTTCCTTCTGAAAACTTTTCCTGTCATCATATCTCCCCATGAGATTACAATTCATCTTCTACAAGTGTTGTAAAGATATTACTCCCAACTTCCTTCTAAGATGCTAAAAATATTCCTTAGGTAGTTTCTTGGTAAATATATCAGCAATATGTTCTTTTGTGTCAACATACTCTAGTTTGACAACCTTCTGGGATACTTGTTCTCTTAGGAAGTGATACTTTAGTTTTATTTGTTTTGTCATGGAGTGTATGAGAGGGTTTTTTGACATATTTATGGTACTGGTCATTATCACAATTTATTATAGTTGGGTGCGCATACTTCACAAGTAAGTCTTCTAGTGTCAGCTTCATCCAAATGACATGGGTTCAACATGACGTAGCAGCAATATATTCAGCCTTTGCTGTGGAGAGTGAAATGGAAGATTGTTTCTTACTTAACCATGAACCAAAAAATTTCCTAAGAATAATGTTGCTCCACTAGTACTTTTTCGATCATCAACACTTCCTTCCCAATCTGCATCAATAAATTCTTTTAAGATGAATTCTTTACTTTTTGGGTACCATAATCCATACTCCATAGTACCTTTCAAATATTTGATTTTTTTTTTTATTACCGTTACATGAATTTATTTTGGGCTTGAATAGAACCTAGAAACCAAACCTATATCTTGCATCACGTCTGGTCTTGTAGCTGTCACATATAGTAGGATGTATATCATGGATCTATACATGGTATGATCCACTTCTAGAGACTCATTGTCCTTACTTAATTTACAACCTGTTTTCATCAGAGTACTAACAGTTTTGGAGTCTTCCATCTTAAATATTTTAAGCATGTCTTTGATGTACTTATTTTGAGAGATAAATATTCCTTTTTTTGTTTGGTAAACTTGTAACCCCAAGAAGAATGTTAGTTCACCCAACATTGACATTTCAAATTACTTCTTAATTTCAGAAGCAAAGTTTACACTTAGTATTTGTAAATTGCTTCCAAATATGATGTCATCTACATAAACAACAATAATGATCATATTTTCATCTTTGATTTTTAAATAGAGATTACTTTCAGTGGACCCTCTCTTAAATCCTTGTTGCTTTAATTAATTTTCAAGCCTTGAAAACCACACTCTTGGAGCTTGTTTAAGGCCGTAGAGTGCCTTTTCCAACTTACAAACATAGTCTTTGTTTTCTGATAAGAGAAAACCTTCAGGTTATTCAATATAAACCTCTTCTTCTACTTTTCCATTTAAAAATGTAGACTTGACATCCATTTGATATACTTTAAAATTTTAATGGCATGAAAGTGCTAAAAACATTCTAATTGCTTCAAGTATTTCTACAGGGGAATAAGTTTCTTCAAAATCAATTCCTTCTACTTGAGAATACCCTTTAAATACTAATATTTCCTTGTTCCTTATCACTTGACCATCTTGATTGAATTTTTTCTTGAAAACCCATTTTGCCCCTATAATATTTTTGTCTTTAGGTGTTGGGACAAGCTCCCAGGTTTCATTTCTCCCAATCTGATCCAATTCTTCATTCATGGCTTTGATCCATTCATCATTTTTGGTGGCTTCTGCAAAATTCTTAGGTTCCACTATTTAGAGTAGGGATTGTTCATTAAATAGTAATTGTCTCCTTGTACTAACTCCAACATATTTGTCACATATGATTTGTGTCTCAGGATGATCCTTTTGTGTTGGAGACATTTACCACCTTACACACTCATTTTGTTCAGTTTGGCCTAGTTAAAACACTATCCTAAGTATTATTGACTTAATTGACATTAGAGGAGCACTAGATGACATAAGCTAGATCACACCCACACCTACCTTTAGTCAAGGAGGCTAACTTAGCCTTCTCCTACATTTGGGGAGGCTAATTGGAGCACTCCGGGGGTGATCTAAGTGTCATTAATGCCCCATATTGCTAACTAATGGTTACAATCAATTAAACAGAGCAGTGAAGGTGTATTCCTTCATTAAATTGATTATTTATTAGTTATTTAATGAACTGGAGTCAACAGGGGCACCTCCAACCACTTCTGATGTTCAGTTAGGGCTCAGTTGAGTCAATGAGGGTTTTGATCAGTGGTTAACTTGAGTGTTGACTATGTCTTACATTCAGTTAAGCTAGAATCACTCATTCAATTCAAATTACCTCCTTGGGAATTTGAATTTCTTTGTCATTCATGCTTGAAACATGATCTTGTATTGTATTACTCATTCTTTGTGTGAATATACAGAGTGGCTACTCATTTTGTAGCACAATTACACCATTTTCATGCCTTATTTTATTAATATTTGATGAGACTTGTGTTTAGTCCCTAGATTACTGTGACAGATTGATATGGTATTAGAGCTCATGGCGGGACGAAGCTTAGATCTCTCAAAAAACAAGGTTTTTGACAGATCTTGCATGAAAATTGAGCAATAGCTCAAAAATCCAGCACTACACTAGAAGCCAAGGCTTACCACTTAATACCCCAAGTAAAGAATTTGTTGATCAAGCTTGCTTGATTGACTATGTTGGGTGTGATGAAAGCCTAAAATGTGCAAGATGTCCGACCTTACATTTCCCTTTTTGTTGTGATTTTCAGGTTTTTGACAGGTGAAAGCATTCACTCCAGCAGATTCAAATGGATTCTTCAGTAGATATTTTGACTTCGTTCAATTTCCACTCATGGAAAGGAGACATGGAGATCTAGCTATGTTCCAGAGGACTCTATAGGGTCACCATGGACACTGAAGAATAGCTTGGTTCTGCAATAGACAAATCTAGATTCTTGAACAAGAAGGATGAAGCATTCAGATTCTTGTGCCTCTTTGTTTCTCGGGATCTTCTTTTCCATATTTCTGGATTGAAGAATCCAACTGGAAATTTGGGACAAATTGGAAACCCTGTATGGAAATCAGGATGATTTGAGAGTTTACTAGCTCGAAAATGAATTGATGTCTCTCCAGCCTTCCGATTTCGATACCTTGCATGAATTTTTCACAAAGTTCAAGCACATTGTCTTACTATTGAAGCAATGCAAAGTGGAGAAGGAGGATGATTAGCTCATCCTCACCATACTCTCCAAACTTGAAGCTAATTATTCAATTTTTGTCTCTACATTCCATGCAGGGAAACTCACAACCCCTGGATGGAAGATGCCTACACTCAATGCCTTCATTGAGTCCCTAACAAGTGAACATGATAACATTGTCCAGATGGGGATCATCAGATCCTCCCGTGATCAAGCCCTCCATGTCTCAGGGCCCAAATATATGAAGGGTAAAGGAAAGCAGCAGAAGAACCCAAAAACTAAATTCAAAGCTCCTAAGCCTAAAGTTGAAAACCAGCAGCATGATGAGTCTTCTGACTCAAAGAAGAACAAAGGGAAATGGAATCATGGAAAGGAAAAATTCAAGTGTTCATACTGCGGGAAGGGATTCCACCCTGAACATTCCTACATGAAGAAGAAGCTTGATGAAGCTACCTCAGGCTTGAGAGAAATCACATCAATCTTCCAAAAATATTTCGGAGGAGAGATCAGCAAGATCGGGAACCACAGCATGAAAAAGGTCATGCCCTCATGGCAAGCACTTCAAAGTCCAAAGCACTATTGATTGATTTTGGAGATTCAAACCACATGATGGTTGAAAGAGACTCCTTTTCATCCTTGGAGACCAGCAAATCCATCCCCATCCACATGGGATATGACTCCAACATCATTTCAGAAGGACAAGGTACGGTTGATCTTGAGAATGGCTATTTTTCAAATGTTTTGTATGTACCGTCTCTGGCATCAAATCTCCTTAGTGTCTATTAGATGACACATACAAGAGTTCCTAAGAGAGTATATTTCAGCCCAAATGATGTTGAGATAACATAACTTGCATCTAGGAAACTCATTGCTAAAGGCCTTGCAAACCATCATGCAAAAGCCTATGAGTTCTCCCACTTTGTGGCAGATGCAAAGCCCACCGCATTGCTAACTCATGGAAATGAAGTTAGTAGGATGTGGCATGAAAGGTTTGGCCATATAAATTTCAAATATTTGAAGCAATTACAGAAAAAATCCATGGTTGAAGGCCTCCCGGTCATCAAGGCAACTGCTGGAATTTGCAAGGGCTGTGTGGTTGGAAAACACCCTGAGCACAAGTACGATCGGGGGAAGGCAAACCGAGCTACATGCATATTGGGGCTGATACATTCTGATATCAGCAGTCCAATTCCTGTCACATCGATGAATGGATCAAGGTATATTCTGACTTTTATTGATGATTTTTCAAGGTACACATGGGTCTTCTTTCTCAAAAAGAAGTCTGAAGTATGTGAAAAATTCTATGAATGGAAGGCCTTGATCGAGAATGCCTCTGGGATTAAGATAAATATCTTGAGATATGATAATTGAGGGGAGTATTTCCATAATGATTTTCTGAACATATTCTCCCAAAGTGGTATTCAGGTCCAACATTCAATTCCCTACACTCCCCAGCAGAACGGTGTAGCGGAAAGGAAGAATCGGTCTCTCAAGGAGATGACCACCTGTATGTTGGAATCAAAGAAGTTGGCTGCAAATTTGTGGGATGAAGCCATGCATACTATATAATACATTCAGAACAAAGTTCCACACTCATCCATGAAAGGGAAGACCCCTTTCAAAGCATACTTCGGACACAAGCCGGATGTGTCGAACCTACGAGTGTTTGGGTCCACTGCATGGGCCCGAATTCCACTTGATAAAATGAGCGATTTGCAACTGCAAAGCATAGAATGTCTGTTTAGTGGGTATCTTGATGAACCAAAAGGTTTCAATCTACTGGATATCAAAACAAAACAGATCATCATCGAAATGAGTGTCAAGTTTGATGAGCCTCTTCAGGAGGTGGAACTAGTGAAAGAGAAAACTGTTGAATTTCCTTCCTATTCTACTGAATATTTGGATGATGAAATTGGGGCTGATGACCTTGATTTGGATCCTTTGATTTCTGATATCAGTGTGTAGAAAAAATTAGATGCTGAATCATAACCTTAATTACAAAATCATCTTCCCACATGGGCTCGACAGACACTCTCCTCCGCAGGAGATAACATTGGAAATCAGAATGATCGAAGGAGAACCCGATTTGATTTCCAAAGAGCAGGTATTGCGCCCTCTTGTCCTGATAATTTGCTGTCCGGAAATTGTTATTTTATGATTATTTCAGACCCAAAATCTTACTACCATGCTCGAAAGGATATGAGATGGCAAGTTTCCATGGATGAAGAGATGAATTCTCTTCAGAAAAACACTACTTGGGAGCTAGTTTCTCTTCCTCCGGGAAGGAAATTGGTTCAATGCAAATGGGTGTTTCGGACCAAGGTTTCTGCTGATGGAATCACCTAAAAATATAAGGCAAGGATGGTGGCAAAATGTTTCTCTCAGGTCCAAGGTGTGGACTACCATGATACTTTTGCATCGGTTGCAAAAATGGACTCCATTTGCCTAGTTTTGGCAATTTTGGCATCTAAGCACTGGGAAGTGCATCATATGGATGTTAAGTCATCCTTTCTACATGGATATATTAATGAGGAGATATACATGAAGCATCCTGGGGGCTACATCTCTGATCCATCTTTGGTTTTCAAGCTAAAGAAATCACTATACGGGTTAAAACAGGCCCCAAGAGAATGGTATTCCAAGATGGATGCCTTCCTTCTCTCACAAAACTTCCAAAGGTGTAGATAAGATCCAAATGAGTATATACAATAGTATTATGGTCATTTTATTATTATTTTTTAATATGTTGATGACTTACTGATCACGGGTAGCACAGTTGCTTCCATTTCAGCCATCAAAACTGTTCTCCACAATGCCTTTGAAATGAGTGATTTGGGGCTCCTAAAACAATTTTTGGGGCTCGAAATTGAGAAAAATTCTGATGGGATAATGGTCACTCAGTAAAAATACATATCAGACATGTTATTCAAGTTTAACATGGCTGAATGTAGGCCTGCACTATTCCCTTTCCTTTCAGAGATCAGCCTTGAAGAAGGAAAAAGCACACCTCCCATGGACTAGACTATCTATCGACAACTGATTGGTAGCTTGTTGTACTTGACACATTATTGGCCTGATATATATTATGCCATGAATGTTGTATCAATATAAATGCAGCAGCCTCATGATCTTCATTGGAAGGAAGCCAAGAGGATCCTCCAGTATATTCAGGGAACCAAGACCTACGGCATTCACTATGCTGCAGACTCTGACCTAGAGCCGGTTGGATACATAGATTCTGATTGGGAGGGTGATTCTATTGATCGGAAGTATACTTTCAGATATGTATTCATGTTTGGTGGTGGTCCCATTTTCTGGTCTAGCAAAAAGAAGGCTTCCATAACATTATCTTTAGCAGAGGCCGAGTATCGAGGAGCGGTGAATGCTTGCATCCAAGCAGTTTGGTTGCAAGGCATTCTTTCAGAGTCTGATCTTGGTAGTAATTTGTCCATTGTCCTCTTTTATGACAATCAAAGTGCTATTAAGATATCCATAGATCTAGTTACCAGGTAGAGGACCAAACATGTAGAGATCCACATGCACTATATCAAGGAGCTAGTGCATGACAGGACCATCATTCTGCAATACTACCCGACTGATGAGCAGATTGCAGACATCTTCACCAAGATATTTTCATAAAATAAGTTCACTTATGTCCGTTCATTGTTGGGGGTGAGTCCATCAAGGTGATCAGACTACTTTCAGTGTTCAGCTTGAGGGGGGGGGTTTTCCCACTGGGTTTTCCCTCTTTTCCTCACTTAGTTTATTTTGAGCATTGTTTCAGTTTCAGTATTGTACAAGGTGACCTATGGCCTTAGTTTCTAGGTCCCTAGAATTTTTATGCATTTGATGTTTTCTACTCCTCATGAGTATAGCTTAGGGGGGGGGTGTTGGAGACATTTACCACCTTACACACTCATTTTGGTCAATTTGGCCTAGTTAAACCACTATCCTAAGTATTATTGACTTAATTGACATAAGAGGAGCACTAGATGACATTAGCTAGATCACACCCACACCTACCTTCAGTCAAGGAGGCTAACTTATCCTTCTCCTACATTCGGGGAGGCTAATTGGAGCACTCCAGGGGTGATCTGAGTGTCATTAATGCCCCATATTGCTAACTGATGGTTACAATCAGTTAAACAGAGTAGTGAAGGTGCCTCCCTTCATTAAATTGATTATTTAATGAACTGGAATTGACAGGGGCACCTCCTACCACTTCTGATGTTCAGTTACACTTCAGTTAACCTCATCGGGGTTCATTGGAGTCATTGATGCGCTACCACTTGTTGGTTGGATTTCTGTGACATGTGTTTGACTGACTTTCAGTTAGACTCAGTCATTTATTACACTCCAACTTTAGTTAGGGATCAATTGAGTCAATTAGGGTTTTGATTAGTGGTTAACTTGAGTGTTGACTGTGGCTTACATTCAGTTAAGCTAGAATCACTCATTCAATTTGAATGACCTCCTTGGGAATTCGAATTGCTTTGTCATTCATTCTTGCAGCATGATCTTGTATTGTATTACTCATTCTTTGTGTTAATATACAGAGCGGATACTCATTTTGTAGCACAATTACACCATTTTCATGCCTTATTGTTATTAATCTTTGATGAGACTTGTGTTTAGTCCCTAGATTACTGTGATAGATTAATATTTTGTGCTCTTCTAGATGGCTTTTTTGTATTAGATCTTGGAGAATATTCTTCACTTTCCTGTGTATCTTCCTCTTCTCCTTCTTCTTATTCATCACGAGTACTTTCATCCTTTTGCAAGTCCTCCTTTTCTTCACTATTTGTATTTTCATCAACATCATGACTTCTTATTTTTCTTGGTTTTATGTCATCTATTCTTACATATGCACTTTCTATGATCTTGTGTAACCTCCTATTGTAACATATATAGGCCTTCTTAGTGGATGAATATCCTAAAAATATTCCTTCATCAGTCTTAGAATCAAACTTGCTAAGATCATCTTCATTCCTTTTAATGTAGCAATTGATCCTAAATACTCTAAAATATTTGACTGAGGATGGTCTTCCATACCATATTTCATAAGGATTCTTATCCTTATTCACTCTAAGTTGTCCTCTATTTTGTTTGGAAATTCCCCCCTTCTGCAGACAAAAGTTGTTTTCCTAGATTTGAATGGTACAGGTCTAGAACAAAACACAAACCCAAAATATTAAACTTTCCCTAGATCTGGTCAATTTCTTGAATATAATTCCACAATACTTCCCTTAAAGGGTTTCCTCACTATTCCTGAAGCTTAAGCCTCTGCTACCACATAAGAACTTGTAAAATATTGAAGATAACAAGAGAAAGATGACAGCATACAATATAATAAACCAGATTTATGTTGGTGACCAAGGAATCAAGCAATACATACAAATGATACATTAAATATGGGAAAGAAAAGACACTTTGCATTAGAAATGATTGGAGAGACTACAACCTTTATTCCTTGGTTTTGAGATTTCTTTCCATTGGATCCATGCCTCTAACTTCACCTTGCCTCCAATAGCTCAAGAATTTTTTTGACAGAGTTTGGGTGTTCAACACAATTCTTCCTCTCTTTCCCATGGGGGATGAACCAATATTTAAAAGATATATGAAATATGAAATATATGAAATATGAAATATGAAATATGAAATATGAAATATAAAATATATGAAATATGAAATATGAAATATTACTAGTATAGTGATCGAGGAAAGATCACATGTGTTTCTCTAGATAGAGCATGTTGAAAAACAATAAAACTTTAAGAGGTTTCTAGTGATTTATATTCGACACATGGTACATATCCACAGATGAGAAACATTTCTAGCATTCTTACTAAGCCTATGTCTGGGACAATCTTGGTATAGTACAGAAAAAATCCTCCAATTGAAGAGGGAGCATTGATGTGTCTTCACAAGCGATAGGAGATAAATTTCCCACCAGTTGGTCATTGTACATGACTCAAGCATCCAGGGGATGTGATACCTTGTGGAGAGAATATTCCACATGAGCAGAGACATTGTCAAAATACCAGAGACTATTGATACTCAAGAAGAGTTATAGTCTGGACTATCAGAGAACATATAAACATTTCAAAGAGGTAGTCGGAGTCTTGTAGTATAAAGAGAAACATCACTAAGAAAGTGATCAAGCCTTAAATAAAATCATATAGAATGACAAGCTCATAGAAAACCTCTCCAAATAGCAGAAGATTCAAGAAGTCAACAAATGTTGAAGAGTGAAAGAAAATGTGAGACTTTCTTTCTACATGTTATTACACATTTGTTGTATAATATTGTATGTGATTGATTGAAAACCCATGGTTTCTAGTTTAGAGGAACTTTATCTTAGATTGGATCTAGATGATGCTACTATGTGTAAGTAGCTGGTTGGTGTTTGAGTAGATCATGCTTACCACAAGGAATATGTTTGAGTACCTTTGAGGTACATTAGAATAGACTATTTATTGTATTTGATACATGGCAGACCTATTTTGTTTGTACTATCCAGCTATTGTCTTAGCCTGAGATAAGCGATATATTGCGGCTAGTACTACAAAATCTAAGTCTATTGCAGCTAATACTACAGCAGGAAGTTGTACGTCTAATATTACTTCATAAGAAAAATGTGTTTTTCAGATATTACTACTTGTCGAGGAGTAGTGTAGCATTTGAAGCTACCTACTCGGGCGAAATACTTGAGCCTACAGTCATTAGGTGTTAAAAGTCAAGTTTTCTAGAAAACCCTATATGTTTGTTATGATAAAACACATTGAGATGAATTTTTACTTCATTGAAGCCATGGTCATGTTGAGAGAATTCCAATACATAGTTACTGATGAGGAGATTGCAAATTTGTGACAAGCCTGTATCCGTGACGAAGTTCTAACACTTCCAAGGTAAGATTGGTATGGAAGGAGACTCTTGATATGCAAGATAATGTCTCCCTTGCTGAGAGGGATTGTTGATATTACAACATCGGGAGTCATTCTCCAATCTTGTGAGTAATATATATATATATAGTATACTTGTGAATAATATTAAGTCCTACAAATATCCTCATATGATTGAGGTGGTGATGTTGTAAAGCTTGTGAGTAATATCAAGATGAGTGTTGTGAGTAATATCAAGTCCTACAAATATCCTCATATGATTGAGGTGGTGATGTTGTAAAGCTTGTAAGTAATATCAAGCAGAGTCTTGTGAGCAATATCAAGTTCTACAAATATCCACATGTTGTGAGGTGATGTACTTTACTGTGTAAAGTAGATATAGTATGTGATGTATGGATAGTCATGGTCAACAGGTGCTACACGTCTCCTTTAGGGATTATATACCCCTAGAGTGATCTACTTTAGCATGTGACTATATGACCTGGGGTAATACATATGATCATATGTTCAAAAAAATATTACGAGTATGATATGATATAGAATTAATGAAAACACATATGGACTATGCAGAGAAAACTAATATGAGCACACATATGGAGAGAGAATTTAAATTGTCCATGTATGAAACCAAGTGAACTCAAATTTATAAGACATCAGTTGAGTCTTAGTTATGATAAACAAATTTCAATTAATTAAGGAATCAACTCCTTAATTTATGAAAGTAGTTGTTGAAGATGACACTCATGGAGTTACATTAAGTTTTATTCAATTACATTCAGATATGTTCAGTTAAATTTAGTTATATTAAGTTACATATAGTTCCATTTAGTTCAGCTCAGTTCAATCAGTTAACAACTCAGTCAGAGGCACTTAAACTCAGTGAGTTAATGGAGGGATCATATATTCATTGTGGGAGTTAAGTATGAAGTTCCAACTTGGAGCCTAGTATGTGGGGAACACATGGTTGAATATGAGACAATGTTCTCAATGTTAACAAGTTACTGAAGCATGCAAATATTCACTACCTCCTTTGTACGGCTGAATTTTGCTTGTTATTAAATTACTATGCACTTGGAAAGACCAGGACACTATTCTGTATGACCTCTACTCTCTTGTGCTCTCTAATCAAGCTATCTTCTATTGTGTTATAACAATTCTTTGTTGATTGTCAATCATAATCTAAGACTATTTGATGGGTTTTTTATCCTCTAAATCAATGGAGGGTTTTCCTAGGGTACATCATGTGTTCTATGGTTTGATTTATTTGTGTCTTTGGATTATTGACAAGAACTATCTACACTGTAATTATGGATTAAAGTTCTAAGTCAAGAATATTTATTTATTTCTCAAACGTTAACATGGTATCATAGAAAGGGCATGAAGGAGCTTATTTTTTCCCATGCAAGCTAAATCCTACATGATTGTAAAGTATTGAGCAAAGAGATTGGAGCCATGGCATCGATCTCCGTCCAACTGGAAGACCAACTTGAAGGTGCTTCCAATTTCATCACATGAAAGGAAAGGATGTTAAGCATTCTTCAAGAGCATGATCTAGATGCAGTCTATGTGACCTCAGTGAGTAAGGAGTCTTTATCCAATGCAGGGTGAATTAAAGAGAAATTCAATATGCATAATTTTCGTCACTTTTTAGGAGACAAATTTTGTGGAGACGTTCTGATCAATTCGTGAGGAATCGGACAAAACGGTTGGAAATCCACTTCACAAATGAACTGATTTAGCTATTCATAAAGTGGATTTAAAAAATTTGCAACTTTTTGAGAGATATGATCAGATATTTGAAGATGATATTTTTAGAAATTGTGTTATGCCCATTTTTCCAAAACTGGATGAATTGGCTGAACGACCGAGGAATTTTTGGATTGGATATTATCCTTCTACAATAGATATTGTGTGTAATGAGATCCTAATTCATTCAAAGATTATGATGATGATCGTTGGATGAATTTTTCCTAAATAATAGCATTCACTCCACGTTGTATAGGATCTAGTTTCCCCATGCAGAGATTCGTTACTGCCTGCATGCACTCAAATTTGCAAAGAGATCAAGATTGAGGAACTCTAGTAACTTATTGTAATACCCTAGTTTTGACACCTTGGTATTTAATTGTACATGATGTTATATAGTATTGATATCATGACATTGAGCTCAAGGACAAGGCCCCACCATTGATGAATGTTTCGTGGATATGTGATCAAGGTTGATACCTATGGTGATAGTGTTAAGTCAAGAAAAACATATATATATTGATATATCATGTAACTATGTACAAATTAATATAAAACCACAACTAGATTGGAACTGCAAGCATTAAAAGAGATGGGGGCATGATTCCACAAGGGATAGGGTGGGGAGTGAGTCAACCCTTGAGCCAAAAGTGTGTGACTAGATGTCAATGTGGAAAACCCAGGAACCCTCAGCTACTTTTTCCTCCTTCCTCAATCATAAATTTCTTCCAGAAGTTGGTTGAGGTAGTTAATTCCTTGGGTAGAGTAGGGTATGGTATATAGATTGCTTCACTAGGAAAATCTCGTAGCCTACAGTTTGGGGCAGTGTGTTCTTGCTTCTGCAGTAAGTAAACCCGCATGGGAACATGTGCCCGTCCTCTCATCCTCAATTCGTGCTAAGGGGAGGATTCATTTCAGTCATTCACACCTGTTGGGGGAGGGGGAGTCATTTTTGGGTGCATGTTCATTGTGCTTTCACCCTACTTGCAGAACCGTGTTTTGGTTTTGGGGTTTTGTTCACCTCTTGTTCACCATTCTCAGCTGCGTAAAGGATTGGGGAGGCGAGTCTTGTTGTGTTTTGGCCCTGTGAAATCCTTGGTGGGGTAGTATGATAAAACCACTATGAACGTGGCTTGGTTAAGTTCTTGATAAACCCATCTGTGGCTTGGTTGGACAGTATGATAAACCCACTATGAATGATGGCTTGGATGAGTTCCTAATAAACCCATATGTGACTTGACTAATCCCTATTTTGGGAGTTGGATTGACTGCAAAAAGTCTGATAAACCCAACTTTATGTTATCTTGGCTGAATAAGCCTGATAAACCAAACATTTATTGGCTTGTAAGCTTGCAACCTGATAAACCCACTGTGAACGATGGCTTGGATGAGTACCTAATAAACCCATTTGTGGCTTGGGTGGATAGTGTGATAAACCCACTGTGAACAATGGCTTGGTTGAGTGCTTGATAAACACATCCGTGGCTTGATTGTGTGTGTGCTCTAGTTTGGATATGTATGGGTCTGTTGTCTCCCTAGTTCCTTATGGAAATCATGCCCAACTCAGGGGTGGCAGTGTGGAGAGATTGATGAACACACTAGCCTATGGTTGGGTGGAACATTGCAGTCACCTAACTAGTGGCGGGGTAGCTTAATCATCAAGATAAGTATATCTGTTACTCTATTTATGGAATGTATTTTCCTATGAATGACTATACTAGATGTGTAGAATGCTTATGGATATGAATAATTGCTATGTTCATGTTGAATTATTGTTGATGATCAAGTAGTGATTTGCTTGTGTATGAATGTTCCTGTAATTGTCTGTTTATGCCTTGTGTTCTTTCCATGTGTTTTGTTTCTGTTCATGGAGGATACAATCTTGGTAAAGAGTAAAAAATGCAGCTAAGGTAGGAAACATGGTGTTTTCACCCGATGAAATCTGCCAAAGGGAAAGTTGAATAAGACTGGAAATGGGTGTTCCAATTTTCGATGTTGGAAGTCTGAAAGCGGAAGGATAGATGAATCCTATAAATCAAGTTGGATTTCTGATTCCCGAAGTCAGAAAGAAGAAGTTAGGAGGTTGGAAGTTAGAAAGTGGAAGGACAGCTGAAAGTTCTAAGTAAATCTAGATTTTCAATTCCCGAAGTCGGAGAGTGAAAGTCGGAAAGCAGAAGTCGGGAGGTTGAAAGTTGGAAAGTGGAAGGATAGATGAAAGTTATAAGTAAAGCTAGATTTCTGATTCCTAAAATTGGAAAGAGGAATTCAGGAAGTGCAAGGATAGCTAAAAACTCCAAGGAAAGTTGGATTCCGATTCACGAAGCCGGAAGGCAGAAGTCGAGAATTCGGAAGTCAGAAATTGGTAAACCAAGAATAACGGTAAGTGTTACGTGGATTTATGCATTCTGAAGTTGGAAATCAGAAGACGAGGAGCTGAAAGTTGGAAATCAGAAAGGTGACAAGTGAACACCTTGCATTGCTGGAGTTCTACATTTTGAAGTCAGAAGGCGAAAGTGGGAAAAGTCAATTTAGTACGGAAATGGCCATTTTGGATGCAGAATGGATAATTGAAGAGAAGAAAGAATGGTATAGTGGTTCTAATCCTGAGATGAAGGTTGGAGAATAGGTTAATGTCCATACCCGATATTTATCAAAAGAACAAAAGAGGTTCTTTAAGCAAATTTTTTTAAATAATCCACATTATGGGGTATGGGGACATGACATAATGGTATCAGAGCTTATGGTTACAACATTGGTCCTTGATGGGACAAGTTGAACAGTTAAAAGAGATGTTGGTAAATGGTTTCAACATATTGTTAGCTACGTAACAAAATAAAACTGCCATGAACAGTGGGTAAGTGGTGTTGATATGGTGGAAAATGTCTGATTTGGAAATGATGACACATAATCTAATGGAAGGAGATTTTAAGACACACTGCTAGGGATTGCAGCCACCATGAGAATCCTGATTAAAGCTCAAGAAGAGCAGCATCAGGTAAATTCCACCATGCTGTAAAGCTTGACAGACATCCAAGGACAGATGAGCTCGGGGCATTGTATAGAGAAACCATAAGGAAACAAAAGCAGTGTCAGAAGAAGGGAGAGATATTATAGTGGATCTTCTAACTCTAGGGTGTCCAATGGGAAATTGAGCTCTTCATCTCATGAATAAAAGAGAAGGATGCGCTCTAGAAACATCTCACGTGATGAGTTTAGGAAGGCTAAGCGTCCTATCTTCAATGGTGAAGTAAAGACTGGACAGGAAGCCGAAGCCTAGATTATTGGGATGAGGAAATATTTCCAAGTCCAGAACTACTCTGGAAACATGAAGGCTAGAGTAGCCATCTTCAACCTGAATAGAAGAGCATCCATTTGGTGGGAGAACCATAGGTAGGTAAAGAAGATCATTGAAAGGAATATCACTCGGAAATAGTTCAAGAAATATTTCAAGCATAAATATTTCCATGAGCAGAGATTGGGACAATTGACCATGGAAGAGTATGCCAATAAGTTTTTGGAGTTGCTGAGGTATTTCAGGTACATCAAATACTAAAAGGTGAAGGTCCAACATTTTCTAAGTGGGATACCTCAGTCCTATTAAATTAGGATCGAATTTAATGAGCCTAGAACTCTAGAGGAGGCCATTACGAAATCTCAACATTGCTATGAGCAAAGAAAGGGAAAACCTGATTACTAAAAGGTATGGAAGGACAAGAGGAATGAGAGTTATAACCAGAGGAAGAAAGATTCCAAAACTTCTAACTTCAGGAATTAGTAGAAGAATCCATCCCAAGCTGTGAACCATCCAGCGAAGGTGATGGGGGAAAATCCAAGAGATCCACAATAGAACATAGAACATATCCAATGTATGAAATGTGGAGGACCCCATCTATGCAGGAAATGCTCACTTGAGAATGGGGATGTAAGGCCAGCTTACAACATTCATGAAGCTGAAAAGGTGGGTCAAGTTGCAAGGATTGTTCTTAGGATTTATGCAGCTCTGGAGAAACATCAAAAAGACCATCAATCAATTGTGGTTTAAGTTGCAGGTAATATCGCTAAGCAATCTGTCTCTATTTTGATTGACCTTGGTTCTACTCACAGTTATATTAATCCTAGGATTGTTGAAGTTTGCACTTTTAAGAATCCAAAGCATAGTAAGTCAGGGTTACTTCAACTAGCCACTAGAACCAAGAGTAAGGTCATTGAGATTGTAGAAAAATCTCCATTAGAGATTAATGGGTTAGTGACTTATGCAGATTTGAATGTTCTACCACTTGGTTCCTATGATATTCTCATTGGAATGGATTGGTTAAAAGTTCATAGACTAAATCTTGACTGCTACAATAAGACTTTTGAATGAATGGATGAAGAAGGACACCCAAGAGTGGTAAGAGGCATTTCAAAAGTGGTTTCTATTATGCAGATTTCAGCCATGCAGCTGAAGAAGTTCTATAGGAAAGGTAACAGGTTATATGCAGCCCATGTTTTGGAGGCAACAGAGAATGAAACTTCAGGGTTGGAGGATTTCCATGTTTTACAAGAATTCGGGGATGTTTTTCTTGATGATGTTCCTAGAAGTCCTCCAAAGAGGGATATTGATTTTAGCATTGACCTTGTGCCAGGAGGAACATCAGTGTCTAAGGCACTCTACAGGATGAGCACTCCAGAGTTGTTAGAGTTGAAGATGCATCTTCAGGAATTGTTGGAGAAAAAGTATATCAGGTCGAGTGTGTCTCCTTGGGGAGCACCAATCTTGTTTGTAAAGAAGATAGATGGTACCCTAATATTGTGTATTGATTATATAAAACTGAACAAAGTCATAGTGAAGAACAAGTATCCTTTACCTCGAATTGATTATATTTTCGATCAAATGAGAGGGACAGAGGTATTTTCCAAGATTGACTTGAGTTCTGGTTATCATCAAGTAAGAATCAAGGATGAATACATTCATAAGACAACCTTTAGAACAAGGTATGTACACTATGAGTTTGTAGTGGTACCATTTGGTCTCACAAATGCACCAGCTACGTTTATGTGCCTTATGAATAGTGTTTTCAGCAATTATTTGGACTAGTTTTTTCTTGTCTTCCTTGATGACATTCTTACCTATTCTAAGAATGAGGAAGAGCATGAAGAACACCTAATAATTGTTTTGCAATTTTTGAGGGAGCATACGTTCTATGCCAATTTGAGTAAGTGTGAATTCTATAAAGATAGAATTCATTACTTGGGCCACATCATATCAAATGAAGGCATATTTGTGGACCCTGAAAAGATTGAGGCCATCATGAATTGGCCAACTCCAAGGAATGTGACATATGTAAGGTTTTTTATGGGACTTGCAGGATATTATAGGAGATTCATTGAAGGATTCTCCAAGGTTGCACATACTATCACTTCTTTGCAAAGGAAGGGGATGGGATTTGAATGGACACCTAAATGTGAGGGAAGCTTCCAGTAGTTGAAGAATCTTCTCACTAGTGCACCCATTCTAAAAATTGTAGAATCAGAAAAGGACTTTGTGGTGTGCACTAATGCATGCAGTCAAGGGATTGGAGGAGTTCTTATGCAAGACGCCCATGTGGTATGTTATGAGTCTAGAAATTTAAAATATCATGAGAATAGTTATGCCACTCATGATTTAGAACTTGAAGCCATAGTACATGCTCTCAAGATGTGGAGGAATTACTTAATGGGCAGAAAATTTGAGTTAAGGATAGTCCATTGTGGTCTGAAATATTTATTTGATCAACCAACACTAAATGATAGACAAGCTAGATGGATGGATTTTTTTATGTGAGTTTTACTTTGAAATTAAACACATAAAAGGGAAAGAAAACAAAGTGGTTAATGCACTCAGCAGGAAAGTGCATGAAATGCATGTGGAATCTCTTAGTGTTTTCCAATTAGATCTGAGACAACTGATTGTGAATCATACTGTTGAAGATGATTTGTATGTGCAGGTCAAGGATAAATTGGAGCAGCAGAATCTTGAGAAGATATATGAGGGATATAAATTTGAAAAATATGGGATTCTTACCTATAAGAACAAAATTTATATTCCACATGTAGAATATTTGAGGAGAATTGTTATGGATGAGATCCATTAAGCTCCATTTTCTGGTCATCCAGGACATCAGAAGACAATTACTACAGCCATAAAGGAGTATTTCTGGCAAGGGATGAAAAAGGTGCCTATATTTCCTCATGCTAGATGAAGAGAGCCTTGTGGTTTTTTCCCGGATGGGTTTCCACATTATATTCAGTGTATATGTGTGAATGTTGAATGTATTTGATTTACTTGTGTAAATGTTGCATTGAATGAATGATTATAGATTTTCTTACATATGAATAGATGTATATCGGTCGCATTGTATTAGTTGGATATGATTATGCTCCACAAACACTGTTGATATAATAGGTTGCATAAGAGAAGTTGGGTTGCGGCCTAACTGTTGGATCATAGTAAACACAAATCATCCACCCATGGTCTTCGTTGAGATACTTGGTAAAAGAGAAAATGTACCATAAATCCCCCACCCAACTATAGAAACGTGGTTCTGGAAGTTACCCATCCAATCTAAGATATCTCGGGTGAGACTGCATCTGCATCAAGGTGTTGTTGACTGAGCTCTTCCATATTGGGCCAATATCTTGGGATTTGTTTTGCCGAGCAGAAGGGACTGGACTTGGGTCAAGACCCTTGGAGCAGGGAAAAAATCCAACAAATGGTTATGTTGTCAGCAACCGAATCAATTTTGTGAGGGATATGTTGTGGAAACCAATGAAACTAGGGGAATCCACAAGATTTTATTTTCTGAGTTTCCCATTATGTTGCATGAGTGGTTCTCTTAGTTGGCAACCCAAAAAGAAATTTTCAAGGAGGAGAACCGAGGGAGTGGAATCCTTAGTTGATTGAGCGTCTGGAAGGAGTAAGTAACCCTATTTCGAGGGCTGTGGACTTTTGGATAGACAATATCTTGGAGGGATACATTAATGAGTTTGATGTTGACACAATAACCTCATACAGTGAGGCAAAGCGGAAATTATTTCAAGGACCACGTGGTAGATATCTTTCATCTTTAAAGGCGTGGATAAAAATGTGCATATGTGAAAAGGGTATTCTGTGAATGTGACAAGGTTGTGTATAAACATAGTGGGTATGTCTCAGTAGAAATCTATGAAAAATGATGCACCTTGAAGTGAAATGTTCCCAAGAGATAGTGGAACTGAAATAGAGTCAGGATTTTTAAGAAGTGGCAGAAGATTTATATCCAGCAAGTGAAGAAAGACTCTTTGAGGAAGAGCGAGTTGCAGCACGATTAGTGTAGAAGAAGGATATGAGCTTGCATCATACATAGATGAAGGGTCTTGCGATGAAGAAGAATAATATGAGCCAATCTATGAAGGAGACGAAGAATCAGAAGAGTCGACTAAAGCTCTAGATCGAGAACGTGGTTACAACTCACCTACAACACCACATACATTTCCAGAGGTAATATCTAGAGACTCATCTCCTAGTGCATTTGTAAATAAAAGTAGTACTGATGCTGTAAATAGAAGAAAAGGGAGTCCAAATAGACAAATTTTTGTTCTAGCTGTACGAACACTAAATGAAATTGTTGGAGCTGACATTATGTTATTAATATTCAATGGAAATGGGTTGGAGGACCCTAAATAACATTGGTTCCTATGTGAATCTATGTGGACTCTGCGAAAGATATAGGATGAGAACATCAAGAAAGCACAGATGATTATGACTCTGCAAGGTCATGCACTTGAATGGTACATGAAATTTTCTATAGTGCCAGTCGGAGTTGTCTAGAAAATGCTCGACGGAATTTGAGTGGGCATAATAGATGAGTTCAGGGAGACAAATTCTGAATCACAATGCATTACTGAGATCAAATAAATTAAGTAGCTACCAGCGGAATCTTTCTCAGACTTGGAACAGAGATTTAAAACATTAATGGAAAAAGTAAGCTTCCAAATGTCAGACATACAACATAAGGAATGGTTTATTTCCTCCTTTTTTCCACACATCTGAACCCCGTTGATGGAATAGAATATTGTGTCACAGACAAAATCTCTAAAGATAGTAATGAAGTTAGAATCCTCTCCAATTGGAGACAATGGCATGGGAATGATGCAAAAATAGTTGCAGCTAGCCAACCTTACAGTGCATCTCTACGACATTAAGAGAGGCAAGGAAGTTCAAGAAGAACTATGGTGTACAAGATTTAGAACAGATAGAAACCATAAAGACAATTTCTTGACACTCATGAACTATGTCGCAATAGGAGCACTTAACTCGATAAACAACCAAGGGATGCCTTGGTGTAAAATATGCCAGACTAGAGGCCACAATTCCAAAAAATGTCTGTATTTACAAAATATTGTAAGTGCACCAGCTAGTCTATATTGTAAATTTTGTAAATCAGTAGGTCACGATGAAAATTTCTATAGAGCACTTTAGCTACTGCAAGTTAAGACGGTGGATACCTATTTGATGAAAAATGATGAGTAGATGCAAGATAAATAAGTGTAGCCTCAGTATCATCCTAGTCAAGATCCACTTCCGCAATATCAACAACCACAATACTCTCAGCCTCAATACCAACAGAATCAGTATCGACAACAACAACAACACCCTCTACAAAGGGGGGGTGGAAATTTTCGAGGCCAAGGAAAACAACAAGGAGGAGGAGGATTCAGAAATTTTTCCTGAGATTTCCAAAGTCCTGCAAAAATATGTACATATTGTAAAGAGGTTGATCACACTGTTGAAAAGTTTCCACAACTAATTGAGAAATGGTAGGCTTGAACTATCATAAATCCCAATCCTGTGGAGAATCAAAACCTGAACCCCAACCAAAACATTCAGATGATTTCTTTCGAGCAGAGAGAACCTCATATTGTTGTGGCTACAAGAGGAGGTTCTACGACATGTGCATACTAGAATACACAGCGAGGACAACTGTAGGTGATTCCTGTGACATAGAATAAATCCCTGCTAGTTGTCCAGAAGGAGAAAGAAGTCTTCTTGGATGTATGACTAGAGTTTGTTGATGCTAATCAATCGTCGACATCTGGACAAGTCAATACCATGCCTGAACAATTTGAACAACTAATATGGAAGAAACCAATGAAAATGGTTAGTAAGCTTAAATAATTTTTCATAAGTTTTTATTACTAATCAATGATAAATATATTGTCATAGAACTAACAAAACTAATAGAAGAAATTCCAGATGACCTGCAACCTGAAAAAAGAGTTAACCATATCAGGAAAAGATTGAAAATATGCTGAGAACTACGAATGACTACACAAATAGGAGACTATGATATGGATTATATCAAATTATATTTTGGCTCATATGTCAACATATTGACAAGAAAAAGATGGGATACCATGAATAAACCATGAATGGACTAGTCTCCCATTAAATTAAGGCTTGCGAACCAGTCGAAGGTTCTACCAATTGGTATATTAACTCAAGTACCTGTAGAAGTTGAAGGATTAAGAAAATATGCATACTTTGAAGTACTCAACATTGTTGATGACACAAATACATACCATGCACTTCTAGGAATCGACTTGGAAATAGAAAACCAAACCATTATAAATTTCAAGAAAATGATCTTATCATTTGAAGATTCTGAACTAAGGGTGGTTACGCCAGTCTATCCGCTTGAAGGGAAGAATTATGTCGAGCCTGTAAATAGTGAAGGTCAAGGAAATCACCTAGATCATTTGTATAATATCATGTCTTTTAAAGAATATTATATCAATCCAACAACTGATGGAAAACTGAGTTTCCAGAGTGTAAGTTTTTGCACATCCAATTTAGGTGATTCTGTGGAGAAATGGCAAAACATGTTACATGAAGTCTCCATGAGAAGATGCGTGAGAATCACAAGATATGTCTAAAGGGTAGGAACTTAAGCAAGTGAGCATCCTACATATGAAGGATTACCCAACCTTGCATATTTTCTGGTGAAGTTTGAAGAAAAAGTTACAGAATCGCAGTGATTGTTTGCCTTGGACTTTGTGCTGAAAGATATGCCCGCTAGATGGTGGGGTACACATAAACAGTCTATCTCTGAATGGTGACAATGTAGAAGATTAATGGAGATCATATTTGGAGAAGATATCGGTTACTCTGATCAAAAGTATACCAAACTGACAAATCCTGTGGAACATATTGAGCATTGTTGCAAGAAATGGCAAGAATATTCACGACAGGAGTGGGTTCATCGATTCATCCACACTTTGGAAATGGTACCAAGGAATTGGTACACATCAGTGGAACTGCAAAGAGGAACTATCAAATGGGAAATTTTAGTTACAAGCTTCACCCAGAAATTTGAGTTCACAAGTGAACATCCGACAGTTGACATTGCACTACAAATAATGATGGAAAAGATATTTGAATAAATATTGACCGCAGCTACCAATTACCATCATTGTAGCACGTCATTCCACCACTAGATAGAATGTTACAACATTACAGGAGAACCAAATGATGATGATCCACTTGCGATAAACATACTTGAGTCAGAAGGTATGTGTGCAATGGAAGGAGCTGGTATGTCTAGTGACCAAATCCTAAGTACACTCAAGATAAAGAAAGTAAATATTGGCTCGTATGAAAAACCAAAAGTTTCCAATATTGGAGACTATTGGGACAATGATACTGTTGGAAAGATCATTGAATTACTGCATGAATTTTAGGATTTGTTCTCTACCAATTTTTTTGAGATGAAAGGCTAGTCAGGGACCTTCGTGAAATGAGGATACCTTTGAGTCCTGACGGAAAGCCGGTCAAACATTGACCATACAGATTAAACCCACACTAGAAAGAGAAAGTTAAAGTTGAACCAGACCGAATGGTAGACATAGGTGTGATACAAACTGTTGAAGAATCAGAATGGATCAGTCCAATTGAAGTGCAAGTCAAGAAAAATTTAGGTGAAGTGAGAATTTGTGTTGAATCGAGGAAATTAAATGATGCTTGTTTGCATGATCCATTTCCTATCCCATTCACAAATGAAGTATTGGATAATGTCATAGGACAAGAAATGTATTCATTCATTGATGGATTCTCGTGCTACCATCAGATAATAATTACAAAGGAGGATCGATACAAAACTACCTTTGCGACAAAGTGGGGATGCTACTAGTACATGGTAATTCCCTTTGGACTCAAGAATGTGTCTGCAAGTTTTTCTAGAATCGTAGTTGCTGCATTTAAATATTTCATACATAAATTTATTGAAGTCTATTTTGATGAGTGGACGGTAGTTGGTCTTGTAAAATACCATATTGAGAGACTCAAAATGATGCTGGAACTGTGTTGCCAATATCAAATTTCCTTAAATTTGATAAAATGTATTTTTTGTGCACCTTTTGGAGCTCTGTTAGGCCATGTGGTCTGTCGCGATAGAATTTTGGTTGATCTAACCAAAATTGCCTTCATCCTTGACTTACCACCACCTACCATGGTTAAGTAGTAAAGAGAAACATTAGGACATATGGGATACAACAAATTTTTTATCAAGGGATACGCGGAGGTGACAACCCCGATGGAGAGACTACTAAAAAACAACACTAAATTTCAATGGATAGATGAATGTCAAGAAAGTATGGACAAGCTAAAAAACAAGATGGCTACTACACCGATACTTGTACTTACATAATGGAAAAAATAATTTCATTTTCATGTCGATGCATCATCTTTTACACTCGACGTGGTGCCAATGCAGCCCAGGGAAGGAGCGATTGATCACCCCATTGATTTTGCTAGCAGGAAGTTATCATCTACAAATAAAAATTACACCACAATGAAGAGGGAAGGGATAGCGATGGTGTATGCACTGCAAAAAATTAGAAATTATTTGTTGGGTGGACATTTCAAGATGTACATTAACCATTTTGTGCTGAAATATTTGGTTAATAAGCCAGTGTTGTTGGGGGAGATCCTTCAGTGGCTTCTCCTCTTCTACGAATTTAATTTTGAGATAATTGTTAAACCGGGTCGGTTGAATTTGGGACCAGACCACCTATCACAAATTGAAAGTGGAGAAGAACCCACTAGTATGGAAGATAATCTTCTTGATAGGCAATTGTTTGCGATAACTGTGTTTGATTATCAATATAAAGATATCATACACTTTATGAGTACAGGTTTTGCTCCAACTGAATTTAAAATGACACAAGATACAGTTAGTAGTGTGAGCCACATATTTCCAATTGATTGCTAGACATTTGTATAAACTGGTCCCTGATGAGATACTCCGACGATGTGTTTTTAGATCACAAGCACCCAATGATATTAAGCGAAGCATATGCTGGTGTTGCGAGTGGCCACTACATAGGAAAAGAGACCGTGAGGAAGATATTTCAAGAAGGGTTATGGTGGACCACCATGCATACAGATGCTCAGGATTATTGTCGTAGTTGTGATATCTTTCAAAGAACCGAGAATCCATTCTAAAGAGATCAAAATGTCACTAGTACCATAGATAAGATTAAATGCATTTTATATATGGGATGTTGACTTTGTAGGACCTATCAGTCCAGTAGAAAATCACACCAGAGCAAGGTCTATTATCATTGCTACTAATTATCTGACTAGATGGGAAGAAGTTGCACCAATAAAGGACTGTACTACTGTGACAGCCACAAAGTTCTTATTTGAAAATGTTGTGACAATGATTGGTTGCCCAAATATTTTGATCAGCGATCAAGGTACACATTTTTTCAAATCAATTGATTAAAGAAATAATTGATGAATTCTAGATACATCATAGAAGAATAACTCCATATCATCCTTAAGCAAATATAGCTGTCGAAGCATTTAACAATATTCTGGAAAATGCGCTTACAAAACTCTGTAATGCACGAAGGTATGACTAGGATTAGAATATCTTTGTAGTACTATGGGCATATCACTCAACATGTAAGAATTTGACAGGTCAGACACCATTTAGGCTGGTATATGGATAAGAAAATGGCATTCCTATGGAATATATTGTACCAATATTGAGAGTTGCCACGATCACAAAAATGACAGATGTGGATGTTGTAGAAGAAATAATTCTTCAACTAATCCATTTGGAGGAAGAATGCTTTGTTGTAGGATTTCATCAGAACGTATAAAATAAAAGGAAAAAGGTATTCCATGATATACATGTTAAGAGCAAGCATTTTGAAGTCCGAGGTCTTGTTCTTATGTATGACAATAAATTTTTCAAGCATCCAGGAAAGTTGAAAACACATTGGTCAAGGACATTTGTCGTTAAGAAAATAACTATTGGAGCATTTAAATTAGAGAAATTAGATGGTACAGAGTTCATAGGGATCATCAATGGGAGTTGATTGAAGCCTTATTTTGATAATTGAGACTAGGTCACAAACCAAAAAAAAAGGGAGTAAAGTTATATCGAATTGCAATTTGGCCAAGATTATAAATCTTCAGCGAAGACAATTGGCCTATCACATGATGGAAACCCTCTTGGGAAGGGAAAAGTAAGTCGCAAGGAGTGCAACCATAAGTGTAAGAAAAGGAAATGTAAGTTGCAAGTAATGCGACATTAAGTGTAGGTGAAGGAAATGCAAGTTTTAAGGAGTGCGATGAAAAAAAAACAAATGAAAGAATGAAAAATACAAGTCGCAAGGATGCGACAAGAAGTTGATGGATCTTGAAAAGAGAAGCGAATATAACACATGAAAGAACATCGAGAGGAAATGATATAACAATGGGAAAAATAATTAAGTAAATTGCTGACAAGATAGATGTCAGTCATTGAATTGGAAATATTGATAGAATCAGGTGGCATACTTTGTGATCACGCCTACCATAAATGACAATAATTTACTTCAAAGATGCCAACTAATTGACGGCGTGATGAAAATCTCCTTAAATGATCCAAATTTCCAATCCATGAGGGTGAAAGGATTGATTCCTTTCTAATGGAATACCTTCTCGTGTGAAGGAAAACTAGCAAAAAGTTGTTGTTTCATATTACACTTTGCGCCCACAATCAGAGTCATTATGCCTAGAGGAGAGAGGAGTGATTATTCTCTACAACTCAAAGAGTCGAATCCAATTCATGGTTATTAAATATCAAGTTTTAGTCCCACTGTGGAACCTGAAGTTGGACCTGCATCACTTACCCTTATTATGGAAGATACTACAGGATATGTTCCCTCAAATAAGCAGCCTAGCCCAATTTTTGGACAAGTTCCACCTTGGTTGTTAAGAAAACGCAGAGTAGAGGAACCTAGAATATCACCAGCTTCAAAAGGAAAGAAGGAAACGAAGAAACAAAGAAAGGAGAAAGCAACAGAAATGCCACCAATCGACGATCAACAAGAAGAATTTAAAACCAAAAAATTGTTGCCACCATATATTCCACCAAGGACAGATGTACCATGGGTTTGCATCCTAAGCAAGAATTGTGCTACACTGGTAGCACCCAAAATACCCAAAGGAATTAAAGTACTGTAGGATATCGTGCCACATTTACATAGTTTATCCTTTGAATATCATGACACAAAAAAACTATGATATCTGTATAGAAAGAATTACATGAAAATGGTGAAAGATACACTTGAATGACAAAACCATTTCATTGCAATGAAATGGGTGAAAGGACTGGAAAAATATGATTTATTGTCATTACTATTCATGCCACACTTCAGCCGAAGTGCAGAAGTGAACAATTATGTAAAGAAACTACGAGTAGTATTTCATGGAGGATTATTGTGGATAGACAAACCATACTCGTTGATGTTGACCTAATTTCAGTAATTATAGGTCTACCACGGGTGAGAGTAGACCCAGTATTAATTTTGGAAAAGGAAAAAGGACCAACCATGATTGCGAAGGTCAAGGATAAGTATGACCTAGTCAGGGCCAACAAAGGATTCTCAATGTCATTCATTAATCACCTTGTTGTTTCGATGGAAGCAACGATATTGTCATGCAAAGTTTCGCACACATCACATCCAAAACAATGTACTGCAGGTGCAACGATGCTAGTTTCACTTTATGTAGAAGGAGTCCATATCAATTGGTCACAATTTTTTCTCAATGATTTGTTACAAGATGTAGCCTCATCGCAGGAAGAAGGTACTACTTTCTATTTCTCTTGGTTGTTGATCTTAATTTCATTTGTTGTTTGGTATGAGCCATTAGACTACCATCTGGTAGATTTAGGTGTTGGTTGTAGAGAAGAAAGATAAAAGCACCTCTGGTTCTCGATAGGAAAGAACAAGAAAACATATAGTAACATTGAATTTTTTGTACAGAGTGAATCCTTAAAGCATGTAGTGAAGCACTAGGAGAGACTTAATGCGAATACTATTTCTTGATTTCAATGAATTATTAGATTTCAATTGGTCCACACCCATATTGACATCCAACAACAGATGGACCCATATCACTGGTGGTTGGGGACGCAATTTGTATCAACGAAAGAATACTTAGAAAAATTTATCAATGATTGGACACAAGAATGATGCCAACAAGCTCCAGAATCTCAAGCAGGGAAGAAAGAGGTCAATCATGACAAAAACCCCAGGTAAGAAAAACAAGGTATGGAGCCACACAAGGCTAAGTCCAATTTTCCTCCTTCGCAGCCATCACTAGAAAAGAAAAAACAACATGGAGAGAAAGACGCAACAAGAAAAAGGGAACCTAAGCACAAGAAACATAAGGCTAATAATAAATCCAATAACTTCCGCATGGATGGCGAAGAGTTCGCATCATTAGTAGAAATACTACAAGAAGCTTCCTAAATAAGTTTACATGACCTCGGAAGACAACGTAATGATTTTATTGCTACTATTACAGAGTGACCAAATGAACTAGATAATACAATTGAAGAAGTTAAAATTGCAGTGGAAAGTGCGCCCCAAGTATCATAGTCACAGCAATATCTGGGTCCTTATGAAGTTCCAGAACCCTAGGAACCAACAGTGGACCACCCAGTCGGGGTACAAATTCTAGGAGAAGTACTGGATTTGGGAACCCCAGATTCCAATGAAGTCACCAAAATTATTGGTCAGGTACTCATATATTTTTTGAAGATGTTACCACATTGTTACCGATGGAAATATATGCCTTACAGAAAGCTGCAGTCGCAAAAATTAGAGTAAGATAAAGTGCCCTTGGTAAACAGGAGAAGCAATCCAAGAAGGTTATTGAAAAAATAAATGAAAAAATGAAAAATACAATGCACAAAGTAAATGTAGGAGAAAAAAGTAAACTGAAACTTGAGAATATTGTAAACCTGGATTGTTCAAATCTTGAAGATGATGAAATCACACTGGAAATGCAGGTTGAAGATAAGGTCATTCGACTTGGCTAGATAGCGACTGATATTAGGAAAAGGTTACCCATATTGAAGAGAAGGTACAACTAATCACACCTTGACAAGTGCTGGAGAAAAGAAGAGAGGAAGCAATTGAAGTTTCCAAGAAGATAGAAGAAGCAGAATAAATATGTGCCAAGGCTGTCGACCAAGTCTCTTAGACTTAGGAATCCCTAATGGATGATGAGAAATATTGCAAATGAGCTGACTGTGTTTGAAGTAAACATTACGCATATAAAGAATGATATGAAGAAGCTACCCTTAGCACAAAAAATTTCTAAGGCAACGAAGATGAGGAAATTGCAACAGAAAATGACAGTGTTGCACACACAATAGTAGCACCGTGAGGAAAAGGTGGAAGAGTTTCAAGATGAAGCAAAAAACGTTACGGGTATCATTCATCCTGTACATCAGAATGTGCGCAACATAGTGGAAATAGTGGAGAAAGTCATGCCAGAACATGTCAGATCCGACCTGGTGGAGAAATTGCAAGAGAAATAAAAAGAAGTGCACATAGAAGAAAAGAGAGTGGTGAAAACCATGGAATATTTTCAAAGAAAAATCAAAACAAGAAAAAACATGGAGGAATAGCTTTGAGTGGCTTGGGATGAGTCATAGGTGAGTGTTGGGCCTAGGGATAGTAAGGTATAATTCAATTAGAATTCTGCTTAAGTATGGAGAAGAGTGAAAGGAGAAGAAGAAGGAGTTGCGACAGAAGTAACGAAAGAAAAGAAAGAAGAGAAATGATGTTGCAACAAAGGCAGTGAAAGGAAGGAAGAAGAAGAGGAAGAGGAGCTAGAAGGAGTGAGTGCGAAAAGGGAAGGTACGAAACAATATCAGTATCAGAAGGTGTGCAAGTAGCATAATGACTAGAAAATGAAAGTAAGGCATAATTGTTAAAAAATGACAGGCCTTAACAATCATGGGTACGAGTTTGACTAGAGTCGATGGAAACCATAGGCATGAAGGAATATCTGTAATTCAAGTCCTTAGTGCCTCCTGGTAGGTGTTACTAGAATAGGAAAGACAACCTGTTTGTTGGATATAGGAAGTCAGTTGAGAAAGCAACAGAAAAAAGTATGTAATGAGTATGTATTGAGTCTGTATTTATTTTGTATCAAGTATGTATTGAATATGTATCGAGTCTGTAATGAGGCTATAAAAGAAGGAACACAATGTGTATGCGGGTTAGCCTCTCTATAGTTAGCTCTAAATTGTTAGAATCTTAAATTAGACTTTTATTAGACAAAGAATATATAGCTAAGTGTGCATAAGAGTAGGAAAGGTTGAGTTGATCCAGGATGTGTGTGGATCATTAGTAGAGAAAAGTAGGAAGAGAGCAGAGAGAATATCAGAGAGCATGAGAGGGAGGAATGTTATAGATAATTTTACCACTCCAAGTGAATCACACTTGTATGGCCTTTCCCCTATCCCTCTGCATACTCCTTAGACTTCGTGGACCATTTTTTGTCCTTTGATGTTTCCTTGACCATCCGTAAAAACATGTGAAAAATGATACACGCGAATTTTAAACCTATAATCATGTATATACGCGGGTTTGGACACTAAAACCGCGTACATCGGGATGTGTACAAAATCCAAATCCTTTTAGAGTTTTCCTTGACATGGATCCAACTCACTTGACTCCTGGCCTTCCATATGCCTTTAGATCACTTAGATTCGACCTTTCATTACCCCTTTGAAAAGCTATATAAGGAACTCTTTGGTACATTGAAGGCATAAGAGAGAATTGAGAGCAAAGAAACTATAGTCCATTGTTTCCAGAACTTATGCTTGAGTCTGCATCCCTTTGTCCCTTGGAGCACTTTTGTGTTTTTCCCAATCTTGCCTTTTTCTAGTGAGCTTGTTATCAAGAGATGGATGATTGAAGTGGTGGAGGCCCAAGTGGGGGATTCAGTTTCTCCGATTCACAGACGTGCCGACAGAGGTTGTATCTATTGTAATCTCTGATTTATATTAATAGAAATATCTTTTCCTATCCATTAATGTGTGTTTGAATGAATATTTTATCCATTGGATGATTTCAAATGTTTATGCATTGTTGATTATATATGCTAGAATAGATCTAACACCATGATAAATAGTATGCTTGTATTGTTTTCTTGTTGTTGAGGAAGTAATCTATCAATTCAAGATGAAGTTGGAAAGCTCAACGGGGATCGACTTCAACCGTCCAGAATAAGGTACGAGGTTTGATCCTTTAGTGTTAGATGTTTTAATTTCTATTGCATATTGGAAAAGATTAATTTCTGGAGTCAAGCTGTTTGTTGTGGTACCTCGAGCCATAGGAATTTCTCTCCGTAACAAAATTGGCGACTCCGCTGGGGAGTTCCTAGTAATTGTCCTTTGGGGGTTTTCTATTGGCATTCAATGACTTTGAATTGCTCTTTCTCTCTTGTTTCTATGTCGGGCCTAGGGGCATGTTTGCCTGGTAGTGTTTGATTGGTGTGAAGTTTTTCTTAGCTTGTCTGTTTGCCTTGATTTTTATGCAATTTTCTTCCTGTACGCGAGTTTCAAGCTCACAGTCGCGTATACACGCGGGTTTCTCTGCTATTTCCGCGTATACACGCAGGTTTACTGTGAACAGTCGTGTATGCCCTTAGTTTTTCCTTCTAGTGGAATTTAAGAGGTTGCTGGGTGAATTTTGATGATTTCTGAGTCTCCTTTGATACCGCCTGAGTCTGTATACACCTTTGTTTCTAACCAGAGACATTTTTTTGAGGGTAAATTTTTTTTTAAAGAAGGTTCTTGTCATGGCATTTTCAATTTTTTGTTTGGGATTAGTGCATTAGATTTATTTTACCTTAGTTCTTTTCTTGAGTGCTGCTTGAGTGTGCTTGCAGAGTCTAGGGGTTGTAGAATGATTCTTTTTCTTTTTATATCTCATTTTACTTCAAAAAATCCAAAAATATTTGCTTATCATCATGCATTGCATTTTGCATTTTGCATTGTACTTGCACTAGATTTTCTTTGGAGTATTAGTTAGGATTTCATATAAGAAAGCTTGCATTCATCATTTGAAGAAAAATTGTGCATTTCACGTAGTAGCATGCCCTGTTTTCATGGACGCAATGCATTTGCATTGATTGTTAGGTGTGCATTTTACTTCATGTTGTGTCATAACACCATTAGTTGCACGACCATATCCCTCTTTTGAGTAATAAAGCCAATTAAAATCAACGCTTAATTAAAATGAACTACACTCTTTTCTTTTATAGGGTGCACCAACAAGATTAGGTTTTAGGGTCTTGGAATAGTTCATTGTGAGTAAATTCTCCAAGACCACTAAACAACAACATGTATGTGTCTATCCAGGTGAGCGTGTGAAATCCTTGGTATAACCAATGTTTCTCAGGATCCTCCTCTCAAAAGGGAGTTAAGCACAAGGCAGTGTGAGCGGTTATTGATTGGGATGACCCATAGTCATAACTGAGTAGCACCAGAGATATTTCCAATATTGTATTTGTATCTGGGGGCTCTTTCGAGAGTTTCAGGATTTTCTACCTTGCCCATACGGTCAATCCCGCCAGCGACTGTCCACCTGAGCATTGATTAGATTGAGGTGACCTTAGTAGCCTTACATAGGATATCGAGGGGGTACTTTGCAAGGGTTATTCTGTGGGTGTCCCAGCTAGGTTGGGGTCGGACAGCACAGTCGCTTTACGTGTTGAAGCTAAGGGCCACAATAATTGGTTACGTACCTCCGCTTGATGTGTATGGGAGTCTCAAGCCTCTCCTAGGTGAGACATACCTGCTTCATTCGGGAGCTCACTTATCCTACCCTTGATTGCTTGAATTTGGCTTTAGATTTTATTAGTGATTTCTCTATGCACGATAGCTTGCCTAGGGTTTGCGTAGATAGATATTCTTTTCTATTTTTTGAGTCATTGTAGATTCAGGTGTGGCTCCTCGCCATTCTTGTCATTTAGCAGGGCTTCCACCTTCTACATCTCCTCCTCCTTTGGGAGAGAGACATAGACAGTCTAGGTGGACTACTTTGCACATTGATTCACACACCATGGGAGACCATATAGAAGGTATTCCTGAACCACCTTCTCCCATTCATGTGGAATATGGGGAGTTTACTCCTACCTATGATCCTTCACCTGACTTGAATGAGTTAGGTCCTGTGATTTCTGAGATAGGAACCTTTAATGATAGATCTACTCACTCTAGGTTTGATTCCCCATTGACGCATTACCGGTATGGAATGCTGGAGGATGCCGAGACTCATTTCGAACCTGCGAGCACTAGTTATGGTAGTTATGGTATGTCTGGTTTTCCTACACATGATTTGGCATTTCATGTCGAGTCTAAGTTCGAGCCTAACGCTATGCCTAGGGGCACTCTCATTCCTTACCATGCGGAGAGGTTTGGGAGCACTAGTCACATTGCACCTTCCATCCCGATGGTCGAAGCTACATCACATATTCCTCTTAGGTCTAGGGTTAGTGATCCTATTAGGATACTAGATCTGAGACGAGTGACTATAGGGAATAGTACATATTTGATTACACAGATCCCTTCGTCCTCTGTCCCTATTTCTTTGAATGTTCACCCTCCACTTCATTCACGTGGTCCTTCGGGCCGAAATGTTGCTATGAGTCATGTCCATACTGCGGTTACTAGATCGGTAGTGTCTCAACTCCATGCACCACCCGTTGTTTCGGGAGGTCATGCTCATACTTCTAGAGGTCACATCCCTACTTCCGGAATGTACATTCCTACTTTCGGAACGTATGTTCCTACCTACGGAGTGTCTCATGGGGCATCGCATGCGATGACTTATGGACCCTATTATGGGACACAGGATGGACAGGGTTCTTCACCTTATGGGGTCATGTATCAACAACCTGCTTACTCTCCAAATTATGACTTTGTGGCACTAACTAGTCAAGGTCCACCACATTATGTTGCTTCCATGCCACCCTATACGAGTCAAATGGGAGGAGGGCACTATGGCCAAGGCCATGGTGGTAATCAGACCTATGTGAATCAGAACTATCAGGGAGTGATCCATCGACCTCATCATCCTAGGCTCCCTTTCCTCCTCACACTGAATCTTCCTGACTTGTCGAGATTGACGAACGATACTGTAGCTCATGACCTGACTTGGCCGGCTTTCCCTACTAAGATTCCCTCGGACATACCCAAGTTCAAGGGCAAACCGGGAAAGGATCCGAGCGAACACGTTACTACTTTTTACCTATGGTGCTCTTCGAATTCCTTACATCAGGACTCAATCTGTTTGAGACTATTTCAACGTACCCTTATAGGGCTTGCCATGAAATGGTGTATAGAGCTACCTAGGGGAGCTTTCACTTTTTTCAACGACCTAGCAATGAATTTTCTTAACCACTTCTAGCTACCAGTGCATTATGATGTTGGTACTAAACTCTTGTTGAAATTTCGGTAGGATAAAGCCACACATATCTCGGATCACATCCAAGAGTGGCGTAGATAGAAGAGGTTAATTAAAGCCTTTATACTGCTGAAATTCCTCCTCGAATGGTTCCTTAAGTCGTTATTTCCATATATAGTGAAGGATGTTTCTACATCCGAAGTGTAGAATGAGGAACAAGCAATTTTTAGGGCGCAGGAACTGGACTTGATTTATGCCCAGTCTGGTTTGTTATATGAGATCATTCCCAACGCTCTGCGTTCTAGTTTCGACCCCAAAGTTAAACCTGGACCACATGCTGATGGCATTGTGGGCTGTGCGAGTGCTAAACCTGCGGATTCAATTGCAAAACAATTTAGTCAATTGTTAATCAACCAATCTACTTCGGGATAAGCTATGACTTCGTCTCAACCCACCCAAATGGCAAGTGTGCTTTCAGTACAATCGTCGGACCAGAAGGGTAACCAGCAGCCCAGACAGAATAGAAAGAAGGGTAAGAATAATCGTATGGGTGGGAATAAGAATGAGAATGCTAATAATCATGGCAAGAATTCATGTGATGCTAGGGGGGACAAGCAAGCTAAATGTAAGGTTAAATTCCCTTGCAAGTTATGTAAGGACAATCACCTCACTTACTTGTGCCCTCGTATCGATGAAGCCTCGAGATTCTTGGCAAAGGGCCCAGCTGTGCTAACTAACCCTTTACCTCACAATAAAAGTATGAACTTGAGGACCCATGATTAGTCTGGTGGTGATCAAGATCCGCCGGAGGGTAGTGGTCGTGGTTGCTTTAACATGGTACGTGCTGCGAAATTTGTGACCTGTGCGAAGGACTATGGTTCATCACAACCCAGCCCAGGAAAGGAACTTGATCCACTAAGGTCTCCTTTGTGTATTGAGAAACCTGTGGATAAACCTGAAGCTACACCTCGCATTCCTAAGGGAGTCCTTAAGAATTCGGGGCATAATCCTAATGCTCAAGCTACCTAGAGCTATTCAATTGTCGAGGATTTGGGCCACACTCCTTGTGCGATGTATGCATTGGAAGTGCTTTAGAGTTGTCCTTCACAAAGGAAGGCTTTGCTTTCTGCCCTTAGTGTGAATGATGATGATTCTTCCTCCATGATTAAATTTGAAACCACAGGACTTCAGCCTCGCTTGCCTTACTATGTGTCTCTTTTGATTCACGTAGAATGTCTTAATATGACCGTCAAGCACACTGTGATTGACGAAAGTGCTGCCGCTTCTGTGATGTCTTTATCATGTTGGAAGGTTTTAGGTTCCCCTGAGCTGTCTAAATCAGATACCATGTTAACTGCATTCAATGGGAGATCGTTTAGGCCACACGACATACTTCCTTCCCTTAAGGTCCGTTTGGGAGGGAAGACCGTTGCGATAGAGGTTGAGGTGGTTGATGCGCCCCTTGACTACAATATCTTGCTGGGTAGGAATTGGATGTACAGTATGCAAGCCATTGCTTCTTCCCTATTTCGCATTGTATGCTTTCCATTCAACGGGAAGATATTCACGATTGATCAAACGACATTCAAGAATCCATCTGTTACCGCATATTCGGGAGCTTCAATCCCAATTGTTGAACACTCTTAGACGGCAACTGGGAGTGTGGGTGTAGGCATGTACCCATCCCTCATGGGAAGCTTTAGTTGTCCTGCACTGATCCTTGTGATAGGGTATAGTTCCGGTGAGGCTTCGACATCTATGATATCGGTGTCTTTTTGCACGAGTCATATGGAAGACCCTTGGGTTCTTCCTACACCGAGTACTCCGAGTGAACCCATCATGATGAACGTGCCATTTCCTGCAACTATGATAGCTTATTAAGCCAATCTTGAGTTTGTTGCAAAGCCTAGTCCTTCCTCTTCACGGATAGAGGAGGAGGACCCTTATGTGCTGTCGGCATGAGCAGTGCAGTCTTCTCATGCACACGACTTCTTGGATACGTTTTCCCCTTCAGATGAAGCAATTATCGAGGCCATGTCGGGAGTTGAGCCACTGTGGGAGGAACTTCATCATAGATCTTAATTCCTTCCCGAGCTTGACCGCTTGGAGCGTGAGGACTTTAGGGAGGTTCTTAGTGAGAGAATTGGTAGTCCTATGGTTCCATTAACCTCTCCTGGTCCGATGGCTGATGGAAACATTGCTAACATATCTTCAACAATTCCTATCAATATCTCTCACGATCCTGGCAAAATATAGAATGTCTATATTGGGGCAGAATGTTCCCATGGTAAGATTCTAGAATACATTGAGCTATTCAAAGAATTCTGTGATATATTTGCTTGGTCTTACGACGAAATGCCAAGAATCGACCCTCGGATTTTTGAACATGAGATTAAGACTTATCCCAATGCTAAGCCTGTTCAACAATGTTTACGTGCTGTGAATCCTAGGAAAGCACCCACCATTAAGGCAGAGATAGAAAAACTGTTGAAATCCGGTTTTATCTATCACGTTCCCTTGATGGAGTGGGTTTCAAACCCCATTCCAGTGGATAAGAAGCATGAAGCGATCCGTATATGTACTGATTTCCATGATTTGAATCGTGCCTGTCCTAAGGACAATTTCTCCACGCCATTTATTGATCAGATTTTGGATGAGTGTGCGGGTAGCGAGGGAAATTTTGCATATCGGAAAATGCCTTTCAGCCTTAAAAACTCCGGAGCTACATTTCAGCAGGAAATGACCTTGATCTTCCATGATCTCAAGTCAATTATCTAAGTATTTTTGGATGACCTTATTGCTCATTCTCGTATGAGAATGCGTCATTCCTATCACTTGAGATTGGTATTCGAAAGATGCCGACATTATTTGGTTAGGAAAAATCCTCATAAGTGCATCTTTTGTGTGAATTCAGGTTGCTTGTTAGGATTCATTGTTTCTAAAGAGGGTATAAGAGTCGACCCTTTGAAGGTTGAGGCAATACTTCAGTTGTCTCCCCCAAAAAATATTCATCATCTTCAATGTTTGCAAGGCATGGAAAACTTCTTACGGAGATTTGTTGTCAATTTTGCCAATTTGACTAGAGGCTTCATGCGTCTTTTGAAGAAGGACACCACCTTTTGTTGGGATGAGTGAGCCCAGGAGTCCTTTGATGTACTTAATCGAGCCCTAGCATCGGCCCCAGTGATTAGTCCCCCAGACTATAGCCGTGATTTTCTACTTTATGTGGCCGCGTCTATGGAGACGATTGGGATGGTTTTGGTTCAAGAGGATGAGGAGCTCCAAGAGCATGTCATATACTATCTGAGTTGAAACCTTATTGATGCAGAGATTTGTTATTCTCATGTTGAGAAGCTTTCTTTAGCTACTGTACATGTGGTTCAATGGTTGAGACATTATATTCTCCTTCGCTAGACCTTGGTTGTAGCCCATGTCAATCCGTTTCAATTCAACCTCACTCGAAGGATGATTGGGGGAAAATATAATAAATGGATTGTCATCCTGCAATAATTCAATCTCAAATTTGTTTCCACAAAGTCGAAGAAATCGTTAGTTTTTGCAGAGCTTATATCATATTTCCCAAGCAAGGCTGAGGAGTTGGTTTGTGAAGATACGTTTGTCAATGAGCACAAATTCTTAATCTCAAATTTAGACCCATGGTATGGGGATATCATTATATATCTACAGACATTGAAGGTCCCTACTCATCTCTCATGGGATGAACGACGACGATTACGTCACATGTCTAAGAACTACCTCATAGTGGATAACACTTTATACCGTCGTGGGGTAGATTCCATTTTACATCATTGTTTGACTCATGATGAGGCTGAGGTAGTGCTGAAGGATTGCCATGGAGGGGCGTGTGGTGGTCATTTATCTGGGCTTTCTACAGCCCAAAAAATCTTAAGAGTGGGTTATTTCTGGCTGTCGATATTTAAGGATTGTGTAGATGCGGTCAAGAGGTGCCACCATTGCCAGGTGTTTGCACATAATATGCACTTGAAACCTGCCCCATTACATCCCATCATCACCGTCGGTCCCTTCACTAAGTGGGGGATTGATTTTATGGATTGCAACCCAGCTTCGGCTGGGGGGCATCATCATATTATAGTGGCTGTTGATTACTTCACGAAATGGATTGAGGCTATGCCTACAATTAAATCCGATGGTGAGACAGCCATGCACTTCGTATTCAACCGAATTATTACTCGGTTCAGGATTCCAAAAGAGCTTGTCACTGACCATGGCTCGCACTTTCATAATCGTATGATGGAAGAGTTGGCATCAAAGTTAGGGTACAAGCAAGAGCATTCCTCCTCTTACTACCCTCAGGTGAATGGACAGGTGGAAACAGTGAATAAATCACTCAAATCCATTCTCCAACGAACCATCACACAGAGCAAGAATAATTGGCACATCATGTTATATCCTGCTTTGTGGGCGTATAGAACCGTGGTTAAGACTGCCACGATATTTTCTCCATATCAACTTGTACATGGAGTGGAGTCGATATTTCCAGTTCAATGCGATATTCCTTCTTTGAAGCTAGCCGTAGAACTCTTACCAGACACTTCACCGTTGGAGGAGCGTTTGGTCCACCTTGAGCAACTTGATGAGCAGCATCGAGATTCCTTGGTGGCTCTAGAGGTAAATAAACGTCGCGTAAAGGTCCAGTACGATAAGTCTATCTATCCAAGGAGGTTTAGTGAGGGAGACATGGTCCTTTTGTGGGATCAACTGAAAGAACCCTTGGGGGTAGGAAATTTTAACCCCATGTGGCGTGGTCCTTACGTTGTCAAATGTGTGTTAGAGAAGGGTGCCTATGAGTTAGTGGATTATGAGGGAACGGTCTTGGTGGAGCCTAGAAATGGGCTCTATCTCAAGAAGTACTATGCATGATTTTCAGCCAAGGCTGGTTATTGTATATTATTTTACAGTTTTGCATAGTTAGGTATTTTTCTTATCGTGATTGGGTTTGTGATTAGTTTCTGTTTCTTTTGGAAAATGTCAATGGAATCTTCCACCTACATAGGATTCACGGATGGTGTGAGTCATCACACTCAACACTCAGCCTCTGCTGCTTGGGTTATTTATACTCCTATGGGTCAAGTACTGTCTTCAGGAGGCATATGTCTACAGCCATATTCCAACAATGTTTCTGAATATAGTGTCGTTATTGAGATTTTACGGGATGCCATTTCACATGGCGTTCTTTCTCTTGAGGTATGTCTTGATTTGGAGTTAGTAGTGTCATAGCTTAATGGTTTGTACCATGTTAGAGATCCAATGTTATTAATAATATTCTTACGTGTGATATTATTAGAACGACAATTTGACAATATAACATACATACATATTCCAAGAAGTAATAATCAAGTTGCTGACTCATATGCTAACTATGTGTTAGATTGGCATTTGTTTCATACACAATAAATTCATCACAAACACAAATTTTTACACATGTAAATAAATAAACCGATCATCATAAGAGTTTTTATAAACATCCAAAATGTGATAATACATAGTGTCATGATACAAAAATGGGGCTCTTAAGCCACCATAATATAATACACGGTAATACAAAATGTGTCACTCCCAGGTCTCTAAGCCTATGGAGGAGGAGGGGGGTTGTGATCATGGAAGGTCACTATAGCTCTAGCTAGTCATCGGAATAATCACACCCATGCTTGTGGTACACCCACCACCTGGTGCCTCATAGCCTCAGGCAAGTCCTAGACTTGCACCATAGAAACTCTATGTGTAAACCAAACGAAGTTGGTATGAATGCTCTGGAGCATCCGCTCCGCATCCACACCTGTGATATCATCTCCTCTTCCCCTCCGTCTGTGACGTGGGAAGCCTTTAGGCCGTCGTGCTCCCACATCTGCATGCAAATGGTAGATGTCACTAATCACCCAAAAATATGTCTTTCGATTTTATATAATCAGAAAACACAAAAAAATTAAATAACTCAAAAATAAAATAAAATAAAAACAGAGGGTCGAGATTCGTTACCTATATTGCCATATACCGATCCTGGTGGTAGCGGCATGTCCGGATCCCCCCAGAAATCTATCCCCACATAGGGGTAGTCATCAATGGCAACTATCTGTCATCGCCACCATGGAAAGAAATCAGCTAGATAGGGGTTGGATACCCTACCTCCCCCCAGTCTGCGCATAGCATCTGCTCAACGCCGTTGGGCCGGATCTCGAACCCCATGAAGAGGAATGTCAACTCTGGGGCTCAATCCTGGAACATGCTCGAAGAAAAATGTGCTCAATATGCTACTAAACCTGAAGTTTCACACTATGCCCGCCTTACACTCACTAAGCTGATGTTTCATGTTGCTCAGTAGTGTAGTGCTCCAGTCATAGATCGTGGGTCGCATGCACTCCACTGCATAGAACATCAGAGGCCGCGAGGCCTGGTGGAGTGAAGCCAAGCCTACTATCCTGCCTAATGTCAATAGTATGGCCTTTAGGCCCATCACCTGTATAGAGTTGGTTGGGACCTGACTCCCCACCTTCTCTGTGTCTGGATAGCAGTACACTGCAATGTACTCATCGATAGTCAAGCCACCTTCGGGCCCACCATGAGAACGAAGGTTCACTACTTCCCCCCATCGAGAAAGTCCAGTATAAAGTATATGTCCTTCACCTCTATGGCAAGGGACATCCCATCTATTTGGAAGGACTCTGAGTTTGGATCCCAATAATCCACCAACATCTGCAATAGTCTTGGTTTGGCCCTCAAGCCACCAAGACACCAAAACTTGTAGAGTCCACATGCACGTAGCACTTGTTGAGCCATTATATCGGCCCTTACTGCCTCCTCTACATCACCATGTTCATGCTCTCTCCACTCTAGGACCATCCTACGCAAAAAAATTGCAAGTTTACCCATTAGATTACTCAAAAAACCTTATGTGCGGCCGCATACACGACTGTTTTACAAACAGCCGCATATGTACATGGGTTTGGGGGCATTTTCCACGTATAGCCAGCCCTATATGCGGAAAAACCCTCGATTTATGTGTGGGCCGCAGCAGCTTTTTTAGTTTGGCCTAGAAACATCAAATGACCATGGAATTTGATAAAAATTGCATTGAAATGAAAGAGAAGAGCATGGGTAAGTACCTGGAAGAAACCGTAGTGGATTCCGTCGGCTGGATCTCCTGGACTTCGCTGTTGAAAATCTGAGCTCAATTGGGTAAAAATTTCAAATGTTTTATAATGTTTTGAAATATTTACTATTTATAGAAATTTTTCAAATTTTTGAAAATTTTTTCCCCCTTTCCTATAGTTTGGACTATTTCTAATCATTTTGGACCGTTTTTGACCTAATTATTGATGTAGGAGACCTTTTCGAGTGTTGTTTCAGCCGTTGGATTGACCCGTTCATGCCGATTTCAGGCATCATGTCTAAACTGGCATATAGGTTAGGTTTCATCACCGTTTTCATTTTGCATGACCTTATGACCATTTCATCATAACCTTAGGTATGAACCCACTCTATTATGTCACAGAACCTTCTTACTGTTTTAGAAGTGGCATGATATGAGTGGTAGAACTTGACCTTACATGGGTACCCTAGTTAGCACCTTATTTGCATTTGGTGCCCATGCTGACTTTTTGTCTTTTAGGATGTGGGAGTCCGTTGTATAGTATTTCCATGACATTTCGCAAGAGCCTCATACTCCTCTTGATCTTTTGCTGGCCTATTTCCCTCAGGACTCCCATATGTCAAGTTGTAATAACATTATAATGAGCTTTGCCTGTCATATTAAGCTTTATGTTGGCTTCCCTGACATTGCATTTCAGCCATATAGCCTAAGCTTGTCTCATGTCTAACCATGCAGAGCCATTTTATACATCCTTTGCAGCTTGATTCCCTTTTTACTGGGAGGGGATTTTCCCCCGAGTTTCAATATCCGACACATGTGTCCTTGCATTGAGCATAGGTATGTTCCACTACTTGGAACTATTTTGTTTGCCCTTATGACACTCGTCTCCTCCTAGTCTGTAACTATAAAGTTGTTTTATTCTTTTTCAAGAATTTTAAATAATTGAAAAAGTCCAAAAAAATAAAAAAAACAAAAAGCCAGACAAGGAAAGATGTTATCTTTGGCAGCTGTCGAGTCGTGTCACCTTAGAAAAGAGCACTGTGTATCACATCCATTGGTTGGGTTTATAGTTTGAATTTAGGAGCTGTACTCATTTATCTAAGTTTATCTCCACCGAATGGTTAAGCTTCCAGTCCCTATGGAGCCTCTATCGATGCCTCCTGTGTCGCAGAGATGTCTCAGTTTGTATATCGAGTCTATGCCGCCTTTATTCAGTCACCATATGTCTTTATGATCTTGTTCGAAGGAAGTTGAAACCTGAGTCGTCCATTCCTCAGTTATCTTGACTTTGCATGTTGGCCATTCCCAATACAGTTACTGGTTCGTGCACCTTATGATCGAGTCCTTCCACATCATACAGCTTTGTTGAGTACCTCATGTTGGATGATGGGGGATGCCTTAGTGCCCTACTTCCAACGGATTTCTTCCCATCGACTTTAGATCATTTATTCTGGGATTGGAATCTAGAGTCATTTTGAGTGCCTTGAGACTTGCAGTCATCAATGGCAGGTTCTCTTGCCATCGACAGTATTTGGGAATAGATCAATGTCCCCTGATCGATGGATCCTCTCAAGTGTTCGACCTCAACACATTTATTCACACTTATTAGTTTGCACTTTAGTACCTTGATTCCCATTTTCATTATCAGTGGGTGATCTCGTGTCTGTTAATGGTATACATTAATGACCGGTAATTAGACGATGGACTACTATGTTCGACCTTGACACCTCTATTCACATAGTAGGACATGTACTCGTAGCAGTTTGTGTAGAAGACCTTCCAAATTGGTGGCATCTCTTATATGCTACCTACTTGATTGTGCCAATGTTCATAAGATTTCAGCTCTTGTGACTTGATTCCAATATATGTCAAACATTTCCAGCCATGATGGAGATCTTGATCCATTATATATATTCAGCAATTATGGAGATCATGGTCCTTTGTATATCTTCATCATGGAGATTCTGATCTATGTATATTGTACGAGGTGATGACCACTTATGTGATATCATGTATCATGCCTATTCATGGCCATTGTACTCTTATGTGTCTGGGACTGCTATATGTATTTGCAGTGATGTGCAGAGTTGTATCAGTGTACTATGCTAGTTGGGCGGCTGGTCTTCCATTTCGAATTCTTCATCACTCCACTTCTCGGATGGACTTATAATGTATTTTGGCCATCATATGACCCCTCTGACCTCACACATTAGGGGGCATTTGTTATAGCTGATTTTACCACTCTAGGTGAATCACACTTGTATGGCATTTCCCCTGTCCCTCTGCAGACTCCTTAGACCCCGTGGACCATTTTTTGTCCTTTGATGTTTCCTTGACCATCCCTAAAAACATGTGAAAATGATACACACAACTTTTAAACCTATAATCGCGTATATACGAGGGTTTGACCACTAAAACCGCGTACATCGGGATGTGTAGAAAATCCAAATCCTTTTAGATTTTTCCTTGACATGGATCCGAGTCACTTGACTCCTGGCCTTCCATATGCCTTGAGATCGCTCAGATTCAACCTTTCATTACCCCTTTGAAAAGCTATATAGGGAACTCTTTGGTACATTGAAGGCATAAGAGAGAATTGAGAGAAAAGAAACTATAGTCCATTGTTGCCAGAACTTATGCTTGAGTCTGCATCCCTTTGTCCCTTGGAGCACTTTTTTATTCTTCCCAAGCTTGCCTTTTTCTAGTGAGCTTTCTATCGAGATATGGAGGATTGAAGTGGTGGAGGCCCAAGTGGGGGATTCAGTTTCTCCGATTCGTAGACGTGCCGATAGAGGTTGTATCTATTGTAATCTCTAATTTATATTAATAGAAATATCTTTTCCTGTCCAATAATGTGTGTTTGAATGAATATTTTATCCATTAGATGATTTCAAATGTTTATGCATTGTTGATTATATATGCTAGAATAGATCTAACACCATGATATATAGTATGCTTGTATTGTTTACTTGTTGTTGAGGAAGTAATCTATCAATTCAAGCTGAAGTTGGGAAGATCAACGGGGATCTACTTCAACTGTCCGGAATAAGGTACGAGGTCTGATCCTTTAGTGTTAGATTTTTAATTTCTATTGCATATTGGAAAGGATTGATTTCTGGAGTCAAGATGTCTGTTGTGGTACCGCAAGCCATAGGAATTTCTCTCCATAACAAGGAAGAGTCTATAAATTTAAAGAAGAAGATATGTAACAGAGTCTGCATTTTAGTGCGTAGATGAAAGGTGCCTATATTTCCGCATGCCAGATGAAGAGCGCCTTGTGGTTTTTCCCGGATGGGTTTCCATGTTATATTCTTTGTATATGTATGAATGTTGAATGTGTTTTATTTACTTGTGTAAATTTTGCATTGAATGAATTATTATAGATTTTCTTACAAATGAATAGATGCATATCAGTCGCATTGTATTAGTTGGATATGATTATGCTGCACAACCACTGTTGATATAATAGGTTGCATAAGAGAAGTTGGGTTGCAGCCTAACTGTTGGATCACAATAAAAATAAATAATCCACCCATGGTATTCATTGATATCCTTGGTAAAAGGGCCAAGGTACCAGAAATACCCCACCCAACTTTGGAAACATGGTTCTGGTAGTTACCCATCTAATGATTTGAGATATCTCAGTTGAGACTACATCTGTGTCACAGGTGCTACCTACTAAGCTCTACTCTATTGGGTTGATATATTAGGCTTTGTTGCACCAAGCAGAAGGGACTGAATCTGGGTAAGGACCCTCAGAGGAGGGAGAAAATCCAACATTTCCTATATGTTTCTTTAAACTATAAACTAAGACTTAGTTCAAATATGTTCCATTCTATTCTACTAGACATTTTGAGATCAATGCCAACACAAATCTCCAAGAAAATTTCCATACTTCAAGGGATTGAATTTAAATTCTTGACGTGTAGATTATTAAGGCTACAATATGTTTTTATACTTCCACATTTTAGGGGTTTGAGATCCTTAGAATTTGAGGCCATCCAGCACGTCTCTTCTGGAACTTATTTATTGCTTCAAAAATTCAAATGGACTACATCATTTAGCAAGGTAAGCATACTTCACTAGAAAACATATTTTGATATATCTATTTCTTATGTCTTCAAGTCTGTTCTAAAAATAGGGATTTCTTCCAGATTCAAATAAAATTTTAAAGTTCCTACAACTTCATATTAAGTTGTTATTAAAACTTATCACAAGTTTATCATTGGAAAATTTTCTAGCTATTAATCTCTATCAACTTGCAATTACGATAGTGCTTTGGATAATTGCATTAAACCTTAACTGGATGTACCATTACTTTCGAATATGGATGTAACTGAATAATGTCTCTCTATTGGTATTCAGTCAGACTCCTATGTGTTATCACAAAACATCTCCAGGATTCAATTTCTTCTATAGGTAGAATTATTTTTACATGGGTTAACTTGGATGATATAAAGTTATTTTCCACCAGAGATGAGCTACTTATTTTCATCTTGCATATAATTCATCAAACTGGATTATTTCAAACTTATCTGATTGAATGGGTGACCCTACAAACCCATTTGACATCAATGACAACACAAGTTTCCAACAACATGGAGGTGAAGTCATTTTTGTTGGTGCATTGGGACACCATTCAAAAAACATGTAATAAACCCCATGAGGATGAACACTCCAATAGTAATATGCAAGGCTGAGTGAAACCCCCCCTCTATGGTGGATGCTCTAGCATAAGTGTGAATCAAGTAAAATGATGCCCACATATAGACAATGAAACAATTATAATTCTCCTTGATAAGGTGGAATCTATATCATGGGGATATTCTGTCCTTCCAGGACTAACCTTCAACTCCCAAGGAAGGAAACTAAACTGATGATAACTGTTTTCAGATCTGAAAATTCTTGCTCTTTATATTGATTTTCTAGCATTTTAATATTGTCTTAAGTTTCCCATCCAATGAATATTATCTTTTTGGTGTTGGTTTTCTCATAAAAATGTTTTCTTAACAACACTTTTTCATTTTGATTCTATATAAAATATGGATTACTAGATCATTTTTATGCTATATGATCATTACTGTGTTCTTTTGATCCAATTGTCTACCACTAGAATAAAAATGGGTGACAAATGATCAAGTGATTATAAAATCTGGTAATGAAATGAAATACACGATTAAACCACCAAAAAAGGTGGCCACCATAGTGTTTTTAAGTGAAATATGACCAAATTTAAGCATTTTTAAATGATAACAGCTAAAAATGACTAAAATAAATGACTAATTTAGTCATGAGATAAAAAAAAATATTAATAATTTAGTCATGGGATACAAAATATGACTAGATAATCCAAGTTAATAATTATATAATATGTCCATTGTCAAAATTTATGAAATTGTAATAGTTTTATTACAATTTTGTAAAATTTAGCACTGCAAATGGATTCAGAGACAGATGGATTTAGAGGGGGTCTCTGAATCCATTTGTAGCGTGAAAATTTATGAAATTTAAAATTTTATTGTTAAAATTACAATTATCCATTGTTCTAATAATAGATAATTCCCTCTTCTTCAATAGGATTTGCTTTAGATATTGTTTTTATCATATAATTTTAAACCCCAATTACAATTTGTCTGAGGAGCATTGTTAATCAATAGTATCAAATTGGGTATCAAAATGAGAACCTATTAAAATTTTCCGCAAGGCCATTCCATCTATACTTTCATATCTAGGGTGATGTTCTTTCCTTTCCCTTACATTGTTTTACTATTTTTGCTTCCGTATGCCCCCTTCAACACACTTGTAATGTTTCATCTAATGTTTCATCTTGTGTCATGTTGAGTCGTGCAATGGAGTTGGTCATTTCTTGCTATAAGAACCATCATTTCATTATTGTTATACCATTAGGATCGACTCGTCTCACTGTTAATTTCCATGTTTCATTTGATTAAAATCATCACTATTTGACCCTTTCAGTAGCCTGTCAAAGTTTCAACAAGTTCTTGTGTTTTAAGTCATGATCGCCAAAAATTGTTATGTTCTCGTCCTACCATAATTTGCAAGTTGCGAACATTCACCATGATTGTCACTTTGTATAACCTCAGGAAGTTGAAAATTCCCCTCATTATCTATCTCCCTAAACATGAGAAAATGATGAATGGAGGGTGGAAAGATTAATGTCCTAAAAACAATTTATAAATCAACAAACCTTGTGATGTGGTATAAAATAAATTCCTCTTTGAAACTATTTTCACCTCCATTATCTTATATGTGTGTGAAGTTTTGGGTTGCACCATCTCTAAAGAATCTTGGAGAAAGATAGAGTATATCTAGAATTGTTTTATAGCTTATAACCTCAAAATCAAAAGCACTATGCCTCATCTGATTCTCCTACTAAAAGTGGGACTTCCCCCCATCAAGAACGTCAGTATGACTGGGTACTTGATGTACAAGAAAAAGATAAAGAACATGAAGACCAAAGGATTCCTAAAATTAATTTATATTCCATTCAAAAACACATATGTGCGCTCAAGTAGGGTTGGCATAAATATGTCCTCACTTTGTTAAACCATTGACGAATTCATGAAAATATCAATTTGTAAAATATTGATACTATTAAAAATATTATTACATCTAAGTTTAAAGACAATTTGTGGTGCAATAAAAATTTAGAGGTTAAAATAAATTAAGATAATATAAGGATATCATTAACCCTACTCTAGAATATCATCAGTGTGTCTATGCTTTAACTAGTATAATGAAGAAAATTAATATATATGATATGTTATATAAAAGTCAATATATAAAATATAGGTTAATAATATATAGTTAATATATTATAATCTATATAATATATAATATGTTATTTTATAGATTAATATACTATATAATATATCTAATATTAATATAATATAGTTATTATGTCCTGTGCAGGGACATATAACGAACGCGAGGTTACATTAATATATTCATACACACCAAATATTTCCAAGTTTCCAAACTTTTTCAAAAGTTCAATGCTAAATATTATTGATTTTATTGACCTTCGAGGTACCAAGTGACATGTGGTACGCACTAACATTGGTTACACAGAATGTTGCATACAAGAGGAATAGGGTTTTAAATATCGACATATTTTAGGTTTCACATCGTCTTGGAGTTTCAACTAGTCCTTGCCACCTATTCCATTCCTAGCTCAGATCATTGCCAAGCGTACTGTATTATTCATTGCAGAGGGAGAAATATGTTCCTAATCTCAGGATGGATGATAGTGGTAAGGGTTAATAACTACATTCAATTTTTCCTCTTACTTATTAATGGAATCTATGGTTAAGACTCCAGGTTTTCTCCTTTCCCATCCTCTACCTTAGTTTGCACCCTCTATCATTACACAATTATTTGGATATGTTAGCACCACATTCTTATTTATTGATGGAGTAAAGGGCTAAGATTCCAGGGTTTATCCTTTCCCATCCTTAACCTCAAGTTGCGCCCTCTATCATTACACAATTCTATGGATAATTTTCCATTGTGTTTCTTCCAAATAATTACTCTCTAGTCTAGTGCACTATAGATATCTCTGCTGAGATCTGCACGACATATCTGCCACAAAAAACAGATAAGATTTTGGAATTTTTTAATGGTAGAGGAATTCAGGATTTGTTTGGAAGTTACATAGTTGTGTCTTTAACATATAGATTATTTAACTCGTCGATGGTTGCTCGATATTCTCCAATCCTGGATGAAGTGCGGGATAATACCACACCGATGGTTGTTCAACATTCTCCCCTCCCAGCTAAGGCACTGCTAATACAAATTCAAGTAATAGTAAATATTCAGACAAAATACTCATAATTTTAGGTGTTGTTAGAGGTGGCTTGCTTCTAGCGAAATAGTGGTATGTGTTTTTAGAACTTGGAGAATATTGAAGGGATACAAAGGTATCGCATATGATTATATGACCTAGTTCACCATGCATTCTTGCTATAATGGTGTATAACATAACACCTTATTTAAGAAAAGTCATGTCATGTGTTTGGTCGATTATTTAAATTGAATTTTATGTAAAACATACCCATTTAATTGGGGTTCTAACCATATCAAAATCTAAAGGTGCATTTGATCATACCCTATTTAATGTACGTATATGTAGGGTTCACTTGTGGCTAGATCGAACCCCAATCATTTTTCTTTTTTGTTACTCTGATGAGAAGGTAACAACTTTAGTTAATTATCAAGCTGTGTTATGGAGAAAATATTCCTATGGATTAGGGTGGACCACAACAAACAATATGACACCAAAAATCAAATCCATTCTCAAGCATTCTAGATAAAATAAAGAAACTAACAAATAAAGGATAAGAATCGTACCTCAATTGGATGTTTAAAGACAACCTCCGTTGAGCTCTAAGTCAAAAGCTTGTCCCTACAATTTTCCCTCAACAACAAATATATATCCAAGAATAATATATTAAGTGTTAGAATTCAATATAACATATTCCATTTAGACATGTATAAATCAATTACACCCATGGATACAAATATACATAATTGCACATGAAATTTGGACGAGAAATGGATATTTCTATTAATATAAAATGGAGATACCATGTGACAAATTCTGTCGGTAGCTCGTCGGAACCGAGAAACCAAGTCCCTCTACCTAGGCCTCTACCACTTCAATCCTTTATAATAAGGCAAGCTCACTAAAATAATGACAAGCTAGGGAGATGAACACAAATGGTTCTATCAGCAAGGACATGGGATGTAGACTCAAGTATATGACAATGGGGTGAAATTTTTCTATAGCCTCTTTACTCTCCAAGTTTCTCTTCCTCTAAAGCTTCACAATGGCTCAATATATATCCCTCCATTAGTAAATGGAGGATCAAATCAAAGCGTTTCCTGACATATGGAAGACTAAGGATCATGGTATTCGTTACTTGATGGAGAAAACTCCAGATATTTTTTTGTTTTTTAAGCACAAAATGCAATGTACGTGGGAAGTAATGGTGCAAGATGCATATATGCAAGTTGTATAATTGGTGACCCACGCATGTATTAAAAAATTTATTTTTTAGGGCTACACTAAAGCATTGGGGCTACTATAAGTAAACAGGGTATAGTGAGTCTACATAGGGATAAGGGAAGGCCATCAAGGCATGATGCATAAGGTGTGGAAAATCACGCTATAATAGATTCCCCTTAATGTGTGAGGTCAGAGGGGTATACGATGAATGAAATACATTATAATATTCCCAGGAGTGGAGTAGTGAAGATTCATGTGGAAGAACTAAACACCCATCAGCATAATACAATGATAACTCTGTACATATGACTACAGATCTGGAGTACATATAGAAGTCCCAGATTCACATGTGTAAAATGGCCATGAATAAGCATAATAGACATATGTCATAAGTGGTCACAACCATGTACAATACAAAGTGGAGTTTGGTTTCCATACTGAATGAAGACATCTTGTACATAGGAAAGTACACTGCTTTGGTATGAGAACTGAAATCCCATAGGTATTGTTGCTATTACCGTAGTAGTATATATGGAATGCCACCATACTTAGAGGTCTTCTACACAAACCACTGATGATACATATCCCATCATTTGAATAGAGGTGTTGAGGCTGAACATGATGAAACATCGTCTGATTACCAATCATTGATGTATAATGTTAATAGACGCAAGACATCCCACTGATGATGAAAATGGGTGTTAAGGTGTCTAGTTCATCCAACAAGTGTGAATATAGGTACTGAAGTCGAACACTTGAAGAATCCATCTATAAGAGATGAGGAAAACACCAATAGGGCATAATGGAATCCAATACATGACATGAATTTCATTGTGTGAATAGATTTCTTGTTGTTGAACACAAGGGAAATCACTCAATCAATGACCAATGATGAGATTTCATCTACTAAGTTTAAGTTCAACTACCAATGGTGAAAGTCGGCATAGGATGAAAACTAGGACCATAGATCTACAATGTATCAATAATGGCCAACATGCAGAGTCAAGATAACTAAGTAATGACCAACTCAGGTTAAAGAATTATTTCAAATAAGAGAAAGAGGAAGATGGAGATACTTAGGAAGCACATACTCAATATGCAAACTGGGACAACTCTGTGGCACAAGAGGCATCAACAAAGGTTCCACAGTGACTAGAATATTAACCATTCGCTAGAGAAAACTCTAAATAATGAGTACAACTCCTAAATCCATGCTAGAAACCCAACCCATGATGAATAGACTCATAAAATCTGCTTTTTTTGAAGGAGATATGACAGGTTCCAATAAGAAAATATCATTTCCCGTCTGAATATATATATATATATATATATATATATATAGATATAGATATAGATATAGATATAGATATAGATATAGATATAGATATAGATATAGATATATATGTATGTATGTATGTATGTATATTTGTATTTTTCATATCATAAATCTTGAAAAAGAATAAAATATGCTTATTGTACAATAAAGAGGAAACGAGTGTCACAGGAAAGAAAACTAGTTTTAAGCAGTGGAACATACTTATGGTCAATGTAAGGAAGCATGTGCAGGATAAGGAATCTCGAGGGAATGTATCCTCTCAGATGTAAGTTTTAAACATGTGGATAGAATCAAAGCATATAGATTCTTTTAAGCAAAGTAGAGATCAAAAAACATCATTCACACATAAACCCAGAGATTTACCCTAGAAACCCTTAACTAGGAAAACCAGAAAACCTTGGAGCCACACCTCCTATTTTCTCTTCATTACATTATGAATCCTCACAATGCAAAATATAGGTATTCAACAGCATCCAGATACCCTAATCCATTAATATAGATTAGAAAAAGACTCCAATCCCTTAACCGGGATTAAGTTACATATTTTTAGACAAATTCTAAAAATAGCCACAAACATCTATAAATAGCCATAAAATCTATAAATAGCCAAGCTAGGATCACCGAGCTGCAGCACTGGCATGTGCACCTATCCTCCATACACACATGAAAATAATATACCATATACCCAACACTATCCAATGCACAGAATAATATAAGTGATCTAAATTCATGTGCACGCCTTTGTTTTATATTATCCTTCTTTGATAGACCACCTGCACCTTTTTCAGCGGAAACATCCATCGTCTATTTGTTCTACCCCACTTCATCTTGAACCGTCAATCTTATTTCCATTTTAAACCATCGGTATTTATTCTTTGTTTTTTCATTCCTCTTATTCTCCCTACAGTTTCAGTCAGTGGAATGAATCTCTGTCGTTGATCTTAACTAAGCTTTCATCGGGGCCGTTGAATTATGCCGCTTCTAACAAACTCTACTGAGCCCGAATATTCCTTTCTATCATGCACTTATCAACATCGATATTTACTACGGTCGTAGATTAAAAACCAAAGTGATATGAGCCATCAAAACTCATGACCTCTTCTCGAGGAAACTGATCTGAGAGGGTTGTTTCCCCGTGTAAGTTCTAGCAGTGGAATCCACCTCCGTTGTAGATCTTGATTTAGTGTTGATCTTGGACGTTGAAACCTATGCCTCCTACCAAATTTTGCTGATCTGAGAAGTGGATATCCACATCCAATTTATGGTAGCAGAACTGATATTGGATATTAATAAAAAAACCTGCCCCAATGTCCATTGTTGACGTCTGTCGGGCATACCAAATATTGTATATTTGAGAAGTGGATATCTGTGTGCAAGTTGTGGCAACGGAATTGATATCAGTCGTGGATCTTGATTGAGCGTGGATCTTGGTTATTGAAACCTGCGGGGTCTACCAAATTCTCCGGACTTGGGCATTTTATTTATCCTCCCATGTTTCTACAGTGGAACTCAAAAACAACTATAGATCTTCTCCCCACTTCTTAACTGATAGTCGCTCCTCTCTACACATTAACTCCATTCCGCCGATCATAATATTGATTTTGACCCCGCATCTTACCCCAGCAAAATCGCTTGCAACCATCGATATCCATCGACGCCGATCTACACCCTTCATAATTTCTAGAACATAACCCTTAAGCAAATTTTCATATTTACCTCCTCCACATGACCAGACCTTGGGATTTCTTATGTTTTCCTTATTCTTGACAAGGGATAGATTTTTTAGAACCTTCTTAGCTCTCCCTTAGGTCTTATGACGTAGAAAAGCTCATCCTTACCCATCATTGTCGCTAGCTTATCCCTTTGTAGGGGGGATAGTGCAGATGCATGCATAAAATTCCCCAAAATTTAGCACAGGTTCTAACACCTTCTTTAGTAAAACATAAGTAATTTTTTTTTCAAGAATTAAACTTATTTAATATTTTTTATTGGTCCTTCTTTCCCTTATGGATCTGCAATCAAATATGGACACCCACTTAGGTTTTATACCATATCTATACATTTCTCACATTTATTTTTGTTTTAAATGAACTTTGACCTCACCATTTTGTTTGAAGCATTGTTCTTAGTCAACATTGACTATTGGTTTGTCAAATTTGACCCGTGTTTGCTCATTATTGACCTATTTTTCCTAGGCTATCTTAGGCGAAGTTAATATTTTTACAAAACAAAATTTTTAGGCAATTTTAGGCTTGGTAATTTACCAAGCATGTTGTTTTACCAAGACTAAATTTTCTTCCAAACTTGATATGTTCTATTCCGTTAGGCCATTTACAATGATGTTTTTGTTAGGTGCTATTTTTATCGATCTATTGTTGGGTTGCTTCTCTCACCTCTTTGGACATTGTATGAACCAATATGATTGTTTTTCTCCCTTCTAGTCATTTTCTTCATGTTTGGGGAGAATTTTGCATGTTACAATTCCATTTTTCCACCATAAGCCTTGTTGTAGACTAGGTTTCCTCTAAAGTTTATATTTGTTGGCTCAATTTACCCTTAGATATGTTGTTTTGTATTTCCTTCCAACCTTTTTTCCCTACATTTTATTCTCTTCAATTCGACCATGCAACTCTCTATTGGATAAATTTCCTTGTTGGTTTTTCTTCATGCATATGAGGTTTTCATCTTAGTGTTGTTTAGATCTTTTTGTATGTCTCTCTCCATTTTTCTATCTGCATTGAGGGTTTCAATTTTGGTTAGTTTAAAATGTTTTAGGTTTAGTTTGAAATGTTTCCTTTTGCATTGTTGCATCGAGAGAAGTGAGGTGCTCTACAACCCAATATGGGGGAGATGTTGTCATGTAAGGTAACGTAATGTAACATAACATTAAATTACCAAAAAATATAAAGTAATTTAAAAAATCATGTCGACTCATAAAATAAAAAATTATGAAAAGTAATTTCAAAATTCACGTCGGACTATAAACTAAAAAATAAAAACTTTAAAAAGGTGTTGCTAGGAAAAATGCACCTCTTGCGAACAAGAGTTGTTCCTATAGTTTAAATGGTTCAGATCTAGAATAAATAGTTTACAACATAATTGGAATACTTTCCCTAGAATGGGTGGAGATCTGGAATGATTCTTTTTGATGGAATAGTGTATTTGTTTCTTGTAATGATAGATTTTCACGGATGAACCTGCATGGTCACATGAAAACCAGCAAATGAGATAAAAAAGCACCAGAATATGATCCACTATTCTATGTTAGTGACAAAGGAATCCAACAATAAAATACATGATAATAACACAACACACTTTATGGGAAATGAACCAATTTTACATTAAATAATGAAGAAGAAGTTTACAACCTTTTCCTTAGTGTCAATATGCTCCTTCACAATGCCAATATCTTGTCCCCAAAAGCTCCAACTTGCTCCCTCTATGCTAACCCTTCCGATTTAGGCCAGAATGTCAATGCAACAACATAACTTTTCTCTCTCTCAACCATGGATATTAGCCTTTTTTATAGGCCTTTGGAGGATAGGGATGGTTGAGTAAATGATGGGTAAGGTGGATAGGAGATCCCAAAAGGATGGATATTGAGTCCAGGTGGTCCTCAGGTGTAGGAATAAGGGTTCCATGAAGACTTCCTTCAAGAAGCTTCGTGGAAACATCTCTTTTTCACTTTTTACCAAGGGAAACACTTTTTCCTCACTATGACAGAGCACTGAAGGGAAGAACTGTGCCTTGAAAAATAGGTAAATGAGCTAGCACCACCTAATTTCAAGAGCTTAAAGGAGTTGCTGAAGAAGGTAACACTTATTGAATTAAAGGTAGGAGCGGTGCTGGATTTTCATATGCAGAATTGATGTCTGGGCCAATTTTTTCACCTCACAACTTGGGATTCAGGGAAAATACTGATGTTTTGGACCTCATCACATGATGATGACTATATTTATGTGTAAAAAAATGCCCCCCAAAGCATGATGCTAGAGGGATATGATAGGCGAGGGCTTTGAAAGAGAAAGTTATCACTTCGAGGAAATAATCGACTTGATCAGAGATCATCAACCAAGCATTTGCAATACATCAATACTTTTGACTTATGAACAAATGTGTCCTCATCATGGTTGTAGATCAATAAAAGGTAGAACCATGAGAGAGATTAACAAACATGACTACTAGAATACAATGTAGATCCATGTGATAGAGGAATCAAACCTGGGACATCGCTACTATAAATACACTTTATATCTATGTCAAATGAACACAAATTAGAGCACAACCATGACCATACAAATGTGGATCCATGATGGGACTTCATACAATATAATCCATCGCAACATGGGGAGAAAACTATGAGTTCTTTTAAGAGATATCCAGGGTCTTCGTTTTGTCTTCCATAAAGTAAAATTCTATCCATGTGGTTACAATGATCTGAATTTGAACATGGAAGAAACCACTTGATTACCGATCAATGATGTGAACCATTAACAAGTGCAAGGGAGATCAACATTGATATCAATGATTCCCAAGGTACCCTAGTACAATCTCATGAGTGTGAATAGATGATTTGATGTCGAACACTTAGTCGAATCTATCGATCAAAGGTCAATGATGTGAACCTATGTCGAGAGTGAGAGAATCTATCATTGAGGCATACAGATCTCAAGGTACTAAACTTGTTTCTAAGACTAATTCCTGGATGATGAACTGATGTCGACATGAATAGTCTCATCAAAGGAGGGCCATGGTGAATCACACATCAACGACACGAAAATCAAGACAAAGTTATGGAATGTTGTAGATAATGTAACCATAAGACTGACTCAAAAGGTACTGACACAGAGGATATTTTGACTGCAGAGGTAAAATTTCAACTTCCTTTTGAACATTGGGCGGCACAACAATAGACTTGGAAGCATTTACTTGACGAGGCGGAACACAATGCGACATTGGATAATGCATTCTTTGAAAGAATCAAAGGAGTGACATGACTAATGAAATTGGATCATCTCAGAGATAAGATGATTTACCCAATTGACTGGATGAAATGCAGACAAGTGCCATGTTAAAAGGTGACGACAAAATGCCATTTTATTTGCAAAATGAATTGATTCCCTTCCCTTAATTTCCCCATCATGTTTGATGATATCCTATTTTCTTTTTTACAAGTTCAAAGAGGGTAACAAACACTCGTTGTAGCTCATCCAAAGACAAGTCCATTCTCATACGTTTTATGAACCTGAGAAAGGAGGGATTCGTTCCCCAAAGAGGGTCTCTCAGTTTTTAGTTTAACGAGTCCAATGAAAGTTAACTCGGTATCGTTCATGTTTAGAGAGTCTGAATGAAGACGGAAGAAGACTCCAAAGTATCATTTTTTTGTAAATAGTCGATCCGAACTGAAAAAGAGATAAACTACCATCGAAAAGATGACTCTTCAAGTAATTTTACGAGTGTGAAGAAGACAAGTGCGCTCGACAATATTTTCACATTTAGGGAGTCTGAAAAGAGTTTAAAGAAGACTCCAATAGGTTTCTTTTGCATGATAAACATGTTTTACGAGCCTAAAAAGAATAAAAAAAAGACTCGAAATTTTGATACTAGGTTTTGGGAGCATGATCAAAGTGTCAAAATGAATGATCAAGGACCTTTTCCATTTTTTATAAGTACAAAAAAGTTAAAAATGAAATTCCCCATAGCTAATACTGTTTATTTTCTTCCCTACAAGACTTTTAAAACGGCTATTAGTCTCCCAAAATATTTAAAATGGATTTTATAAACTATGTAAAAGGGTATTTTTATCAAAATGATTTAAAAATATTAAAATAATATAAAAAACCCTAAAAATGTGTTATAAAAGCTAAGTAAATATTCAAAACCAAAACATTTTCCACTTACCAAACCTTGGAGAGCATTTTTGGAGAATTGGAGTGCAGATTTCAATCAGAGATTATGGAGCCATCACCTGTCCATTTTTTGCATTGTCAGATCCAGGTAAAATCTAAAAACCCCCTCTTCCTTATTATGGTTTCCATTTTTTATTTTTGTTGTGGTTTGGAGCCTTAAGATAAACCCTAAAAAACTCATGGTGGGCACCGCTTCTGGCCTTTATGGGAAGCGCGGTGCCCGATAAGTACCATGGATTTTTAGTTTTTCTCAAGCGGTGACATTGCTCTGTCCTAAAGGGATAGGCACGGTGCCGACTATGAGGTCCAATAAATATATGCCCTAGTCAAATTAAAAGTTTTCAAGCATTTTTAATGGTCGAATATGCTTCTAAATGGCTCATTAATGGTTTTTGACATGTCATTTGATGAAAAATGGTGACTTGGAAGGAGAGACAACATGATGATGACGATGCCCATGCCGCAAGAGATACAATTTGTATATATGTATTGATAGGTTGTGGTCTCTTAAAATTATTCCGCACTCCTAGCATGGTTTCACATGCACGTCTATTGGAGTACATCATATGGATGTGGAATCCAGAACAATAGTATTTTGAGGTGGGACCCCATATTGCGACTGTGGAGGTGGAAGATATCTATTTCTTGATAGGGCTATCTAGACAAGGAGCACCTATTTCTCTAACTGGTTACCAAGGTGGGGACATCACTACATAGGAGCTTGTTGCTCACCATTTATTCCCAGGAACAAAGGTGTCAGGTATGAACATCCCAATCAAGTTTGTAAGAGATCTACCACTTTGTACTATTCTATTTACTATGCATAGGGTGACGTAGAGCTAGGGGGCCCACCAAGCATCCCAGGCACATATGATGTATTCCCTAGAGGCCATGGCACCCATGGTATATAACTAGGCTAAGGAATTATTACTTTTGTTCAAGGATCAGCTTACGAAATGTCGACAAGGAGAGCTGAAGCAGTTTGGATATGGAACCATCCTAGAATGCTTATTGTTTGAGAGGGTACCCCTCATGAGGCCCCAGGTTGTATTTACAGAGCTCAAGGATAGAGTCCCTTGCATGCTGCAGTGGGTGGAGATTATGGCCCGCACAGGGGGTGTCAGAGGTAAGGTTAAGTTAGATGTTGCCTTCTTCCACTAGCTAAGTGATCAGATCCTCATGATTGAGGACTACACATATGCAGGGACTGACTTATGAGGAGATCTTGACCTACCACTACCACCTGGTGATCAGTGGGGTGACATTGGTAAGAAGCAATACCCAAGATGTTTATTATGTTTTTATATTTTTATGCTTTATGCTTTTTATGGGTGATAAAAAGACCTAAATTTTACATGCATATGTTGGTGATGCATGAACTGGGGGATCTTCCCCAATGGACAGGTGAGCAGGAGGCCGCATTGTCCATAGAGGCAATGATGATCTTACAAATCTAGAGGAGAAGCTGGATCAACTGACTCTGGATATCCCAGATGCTACTATAGAGGACCTCCCTAGAAGGTTTCAGAGACATACCGTGGGAGTATCAAGCCTCTCCAGTCACTTTCTGCGTAGGGTAGCAAGGGCCATTATGTGCTACCACGAGCACCATTAGAGTGGTATGCACGATGTATCCCTAAAATCTAGCTAGCTTCAAGATTTTTGTATCATTTTGTATGCCTAAAAGCCACATTACTTCAGATGAGTTCGCGTGACCATATTTTTTGTAAACACACTTTAAATACACACACACACACACAAATATATAGACTTAGTTCCGGTGTTTACATGTGCTTCAAATGGATGAATTATATTTACATGAGTTTTACATGTTTTCTACTATTTATTTTACATTATGATTTACCATGTTTATTTTAACAAGTTATGAATGGGCAATATGCCAGTCCAAAATGAAATTTTCCAATGAATCTGCAATCATATTATCAGACCTAGGGATATTCCTATAAATGATGAAATCAAATGACCTTTCTAACAGACACACTCTCCGATGAAAGAGGTAGAAAATTGTAGGGTTCCTGATAGTGTAAACATGATTTTAGTGAACAACCACTAGTTAAGAGTCCATAAACACTACCAAATCATGAATGTCCCGAGATGCAGCCTCGGTGATTAAACCTATCACTACCTGATACTCGACGATGTTGTTAGTAGTCGGACCTGTTGAGGCCCCAAAATTCGCAGGAAACAACAGTAAGGGATTCTCCCCAGTCAACGTTCCCAACTAGCCCGTGATTGTTTGGTATGGGGAATCCATCCGGTTTGCGGTCCGGCTTCCGTAGGTCAAAGTAACAAAAAAAAACAAAGGCTTTACTGGTTGCGTCCCGGTCCACCGTGTATTTTTTGTATTTTTTGACTTAATGTATGATATGCAAGTGCCTAATTAATCATGCAGGGCGATAAGATGCAAGGAGAAGTCACAATGTGATGCACAGGTTCTTACCTCTCATCTTAGCATTCACAAGCATCTAAATCACATACAACAAGAAATTAAAACTAACTACCTAAACTATCCCTAGGGAGAAGGATTATCATTCATTGGTGAGTAATATATTTTGTACATGCATTATGAAGAGTTACAGATAGCTGATCCTTCTTTCAATACACACGAACAATTACAAATATTTGAACAACCATATAGCCAATTGTTTAGAGACAACATTTATTACTCACAGTGAAAAACATCACAAAATATACTGAAAAACATTCAACAAGAACATAGCTTCAGGAAGTTAAACACTCTCACAGTTAATGAAACACAGCTGAAAATGAAATAGTTCCCCTTCAACATTGTTCATTTAATCACATTGATACATTCCACATTTTGCTTTCTCCAGCAGGAAAAAGTTGCAGTTTCTGATTGTAAAACAAAATAGTTCCTCTTACAATCAAATGGTGTACAAGTTTTTCCAGGGAAAAAGTCCCTCTCTAAGTTCTACTTTCAAATATTTAAACTATAATTGCAGACCACTTGGGCTGCCTTCCAAACGTATGACCTTTCGTTTTCTCCTACGTTTCATATTCCTCTTCTTCATATTTTCTTCGTATGCTCATGATCAGTTGAGTAACTGCTGGACCTTTCAGATCTTCGTTTTTGTTGCTTTCAATTTTTTTGTCTTTTCCTTTGCTCGTCTCCCTTGTGACTCGGTCGGTTTCGATTTGTTTTTTTACAAACTGTCAGCTGCGCCTTCACCACGTGGTTGCCCCAACAGTCCCTTGAGTTCTACCTGCAATCAATTACTGTGCATCATTCATTGAAATGGCATTTTAAACGTTAACTTAAACCACCTGAAATGGCTAATCCACAAGAAAACGGCTAGGTGCATCCCTTAATCTGAAAATTTTAACAAATAGAAGAGTTTTGACTGAGCCTCGAGCGGGAAAGTTCTCAATCGCAATTCGGAAGGATATCAACATCAGACGCGAAAAAGATTTCCTAGCCCCAACTACGGAAAAGGAGAGGTTAAGGATATGCTACCCGCGGGCGGGAACACTCTCAATCAGAAGTCAAAAGGATTTATACTTCGGAGGCTTAACTACTTAGGGAGCCGCAAAGGCGGAAGAGACAAAGGCTAGAGACAACCGAAACGTAGGTGGGAAAAGCTTAAGCGGAATTCAGAAGACATCATATCGGAAGCCAAAATAATTTCCCAGCCGCAACGGCGAAAAAGAAAGCGCTACGGGTATGCGACGAAAAGGTCAACATGCATCGGCAGTCGGAGCTCTCCATACTTCGGATGGTTAATCGATTTGGGAGCTACAACGGCGGACGGGAAAAGGCTATCAGCCGCCGATTTAACATAGTAAGATGCCTGATGAATAAAACATTAAGTGCTCAAAAATCTTTAAGAATCAGCAAAGGTTAAACCCGCTCTACTTCCGCAACAGCGGCCTTAAAGAACAAAAGATTTGATTTATCCTCGGCTAGCAAAACAGACTCACATCCATGACCCATCACTAAATTCAAACACGACACTTTTAAAATAGGCTAACAATCAATATTCAAAGTCATTCGAAAATAAAGCATGCTCAAAAGGCTCAAGGGTCCAACGATTAAAACAATTCTAAATTATGAGGAGGCGACCCAAATTTAAGAAATTTGGGGAGAACAGTTGCAACCGCAATAGGACCAATACAAGCTGCTCCTAAACTAACTAATCCTGAGCTGGGAAATACAACACCCAAGTCGCTTAAGCAAGGTTCAAGGTATGACAACGTGCACCATCAGCGAAACCATAGAAATTCATCCAATCTGCATAACCAAAACAAGGTATAAACAATATGGACATCAAAATCAAAACCATATTGAAAATGAAAAAACACACTAAAAGACAAATATACATATATACAAGGTACCATACAAAAATATCTTAAGCATAGTACCTCTTCACGTACAATCCATTACGAGGTTTCCTGAAGGGTATCTCGTCATAATCTACGAGTTCATAAGCCCCTTTCTCTGAGACCTTACTAATGACAAAGGGACCGTACCACATGGATTTGAACTTTCCTTTCCCTAGTTTATCATGTCTTTGATCGTAAGTTGGGACCAGGTCACATTCGTTGAAGACATGAGGTTGAACAGACTTGTCATATTGTGCCTTGACGTGTTTTTAGTGTGCCTCATTAACCAAGGTAGCATCTCTTCTACTTTGATCAAGGTTAGTCAAGTACAGAAATCTCTCTTCCTCGACGGAAGTGTTTGGGAGAAGTTCTACTGTGAGATTATGTGATGGAATTTGACACTTCATAGGAAGGAGGGCTTCCAGTCCATAGACCAACTGAAAGGGTGTGAAACCAGTTGTCATTTTTACTAAAGTCCTGTAAGCCCAAAGTATGAAAAAGAGAGTCAAGTGCCAGTTGGATTTGTTATATCCAACCATCCTACACAGCATAGATTTCAAAAATTTGTTAATGGCCTCGACCTAACCATTAGCCTACAGGTAATACAAAGTTGAGTTTTCATGGTGAAAACCCAGCTTAGCACTCAGCTCAGCCATCATCTAATTCTGGAAATGAGAGTTGTGGTCAGTGACTATAGCTTGCAAGACTCCAAACCTAGCTATCACCTGGTTGAATAAAAAGCGGGTGGCGGTCTTACCATCCTATGCATATGTAGGCATTGTCTTAGCCCATTTTGTGAAATAGTCCACGGCTACAATGATGTAACCATGCCCCTCGGACTGAGGTAGGCTTACAATACATCAACCCCATTTGGAAAAAGGGCCAACTGCAATGACGATGTGTAAAGGAGTAGGGTGGGTGCGCTTTTTTGGATAAAAGTGTTGACATTGTGGGAATTTCTTAATTGCCTCATGACAATATTTGAATATCGAAGGCCAGAGATACCTAGCGCGAAGGATTTTATGGGTTGTATCCATCCCAGAAATATGACCGCCACATTCTCTAGAGTGGAAATAAATCAAAACCATTTCAGCCTCTTCATGTGTAAGGCATTGTCAAAGGATAGAATAAATACCATGTCGGTACAATGTATCATTCAGAATGAGATAGTACTTTGCGTGGTGACGGATACGATGACGATCGTCATGGGATATGTCGAGATGAAATATTTGAGTATGGATATAGATGATCAAATTTCCATAGCATGGGTCATTTGTTCTTATCAAGAACAAGAATTCATTTGGAAATGAATCATTGGGCTCAACTTTTGTCAAAGCACAGGGAAGGTCACACATCAAATCCATGAAAAACAAGGATTTCTTTGATTTAGTCTTGGTGAACTCAAGATCAAATTCTTGTAGGATAACAATCCAATAGGAATATTTTCCCCCTAGTACCTGACAAGATATAATGTAGTACATAGGGTTTTGATCTGCAAGTACAGTTGTGGTCCGAAGCAGAATGAAATGATGAAATTTTTGAACAACAATGACTGTGGCCAAAGATAACTTATCCACACGCGATTAATGGGTTTTAGAGTCAATGAGACTCTTACTCATGTAATATATCATGTTTTCTTGGTCGTTGGGATTGTCCCACGCTAGAACCATTTCGATGGTAGTAGTGGAGGAAGAAACAGATAAGAGAAATTTGTTCGAGTAATCTGGGGGATGTATCATGAGTGAATGGGTCAAAGCATGCTTCAGATTATCAAAGGCTCATTGGGTCTGGTCATCCCAGAAGAACGAAGTGTCCTTCTTCAGGAGATGCATATAACCATGTGTTTTCTCTACAAAGTTGCAAACGAAACATCAAAGAAAGTTTTCCTTCCCTTGCAAACTTTGAAGCTCAGTAATGTTTGTCGGGGCGGATAAGGACAAGATAGCAGCAATTTTCAATGGATCAATCTTAATGCCATCTTTGGAAACCATGAAGCCAAGAAGGCGTCCAGTCTCAACACAAAAACACACATTTGTGTGGATTCAACTAGATGTTACAACGAAGACACCTGAGGAAAATGTCTCTAAGGTGTCCTAAATGGTCATCCCATTGCTGCGAATGAGCAGGGAGATCATCAAGGTATGGCTCCATGATGTGCTTAATATCATGGAAGGCATAGGAAATGGCTCATTGGAATGTAGCTCCAGCATTCTTTAGGGAAAAAGGTAAATTTTGATATGTGAAGGTTCCCCATGGGAAAATGAATGTCGTTTTATGTTGATCAGTGGGTATGATCTCTATTTGATTGTAGCCAGAAAAACCGTCCTTAAAAGAAAAGATGACACTCTCGGCACAGTTGTTGATGATCTGATTGATGTGTGGAGTAGGGGAATTGTCCTCAAGGCCTTATTCAAGTCTCAAAAATCGATACAGAATCTAATAGTGCCCTGCTTCTTGGCCACATGGAAAATATTAGATACCCATTTCGTTAGGGGTACAGGATAAATAAACCCTGCCTTTAGAAGTTTCTCTACTCCATCTTTAATAGCCACAGCCTTCATAGGATGGACTTAACGTAATTTTTGTTGGATGGATTTTGTCATGGGATAGATTTTAATCTCATGTATGACAATTGATGGATCGACACCAGGAATATCCTCATAAGTCCAAGCAAAAATATCACGGAATTATTTGAAAAGAGCTCTAAAATTTTCAATTTCCTCTGTTGAGCAGTTCTGGCCTACGTGAACATGCTCAATAGTTCTGAGATTGAATAATATGTCAATCGGGCTTGTCTTAGTGAATTTTCAAATATTTCCTTTGGAATCTGTGTCTTGAAACAATACAGGTGTTTATGGATGGGTGACAATATCAGTACTGATAAGCGATACACAGTTAAAACCTACCGAACTGGCATTGGGAAGAAAAGAATATCGATGATGGTGATCTTCCCATATGGGTACATTCGAACTAATGATTTCTATAATGGACTCATCTGAAGGAAAATTCTATTTGAGATAGTATGGAGTGGGAAGAGAGCATTATAGACAGTACGGAAAGTGGTAAGGATCCAAGGCTACCAAATGAATATCATCTGGTTGTACCTCGGAGGCAGATTGGACAACATCATATAGTGCTTCATAGGGGCCAAGAGAGGATGACTCAACAACTTCTTTGCCTTTTGGACTATAACCAGTTGTGGAAATCATGTTCATGGTAACTAATTCCATACTAAGAGGGGCTGAAGGAAACACTCCCATAAGGGTTGAATCCTTCATAATACCTACCCCAATTGAATGATAAGGAGGAGGGGATTGACCTAGCATAGGGATGTTATTCGCGGTGGGAGTAGTAACATCTGGTGAAAAAAATTGAAGTGCATCTATAGTTACATTTTTTTCCAAATGAGGAAACTAGAGATTTTGAAAGACTGTCAAAGCGACAGCAGTCATGGCATAGAACCAGTTTCTCCCAATAGGAGATCATAATCTAACAAGGCATCAACTACTTCCACCTAAATGGAAACAATTTTTCCCCCAAGCTCGACTGAAAGGGATGGTAACATACCATGAGGCTGGAAAACTCATCCATCAAAATATTTTAATGTTGTAGGAGACTTTGTAAGCTCAGTAGAACCAATGGCTCTCCAACAGGCTATAGACAAGATTGAGGTTGAAGCTCCTTCATCCAGAACGGTCTGATGGACCTTTCTCCCAACTACTCTAGAGGAAATTTGAAATGAAATTTGGTGAGGTAATATGGATTTATAGTTCTCCACATTGAAATGTATGAAGTTGGTGTTATCTGGGTCTAATGCCCCCAAATCTGATAACAGGTTTCTACACTACATCAAAAAGCTTTGGAGTAACTCAAGGGTAGACATCGCACATGGTGCCTGAGCTAAATATTCAACAACATTATAGAATTGTGCAGCTCGAGCATTGGGATTGAAAGAAAACGTCCTGAGGGTAGCCTTAGGCAGTCATAAAATCAAATTGAGATTAGGTTTTTTGATCACGAGAGGGCCATTAGATGAATATGGAGGAGAACAAGTAGACAAAACTTTCTTGGAAGAAGGATTTTCATCCTTCTTCTCTACTGGCTTGTCATATGAATGACTATGAGTATTCAAATTGATGGTATATGAGAAAATCATTCTAATTTCTTTCGTAGAACTAGAGGTCCCTTGATTAGACATGTGTTCTATCAATTGTTGTTGAGACAGGAAGGGATCGATAAGCACCACAGGTTTAGGGTTCCTTTTCATAAATTTACTAATCTCTTCATGATGAGGGAACTCCTTCGTGTAGTTATCAACACCACACAAAAGACTAGGGTACTTATCTTTTCTCTTCCCTTTATTATCATTCTCCGTGGTCGTAGCCTTGGGATTTCCTGTTGGTTTCCAGGTTTTTTATTTTTACCTTTTCCTTTTTTCTTATTGTCGAGTGTTTGTGTAATTTGAATAGAATTTACCTTGATGGAAACCATAAAATTTGAAGGAGTAGTAGAAGAAGAATTAGGTTTCTTGGTAGGTTTGTTTTCTCACGAGGGCTAGATTGAACCAACAACCCTATCAACAAGAGTCTCTACGGGTGGATTGGAAGGGTCTTCGCTGGGACGAGGAGCTTCAAATATTAGGTCATACAAAGTTTCGGATTGGGAATATACCAAGTCCGGATACTAAGTGTGACTGGTATCCTGCTCTTCGGTACCAGCACCACCCATAGCTACATCTCAAGAAATGGGAGGCAACAAGGATTTTGTGAACCAATCAGCTAATAGTTGGTCTGGGATGGGAAGTTTAATAAGTTGTCTCTGTTGTCTCCACTCATCGATATGGTTCAATATGTGTGTGGAGGTATTTTGATGGAGTGAGGTCAAAAGGTCCATACCCATTTCATAATGAATGGGTAGCTGAAAGTGTATGAGAAAAATGGTTGCCAATGAGCTAAAATCCACAAACGAATGTTTTGGAATTTTAATATACCACTTTGCAGCCGTACCAGTCAAATTTCGCTGAAAGAGTCTCAAATGAATAGAGTCATCCATCAAGGAGTTCGAAGAACACCATAGATGAAAAGTCATGACATGATTTTTGGGATCATCCCCATGCTTCCCATCAAACATCAAGATGTATGATGGTAACTTCACTAGAATAGCAGGCCACGAAGGGTTGTGCTGAATGGGATCATTTATTAACTTGGACAAATCGAGAAAGTCCAAAGTTTCTAGGAACAGAATTTGTTGATCAGGTTTGACATAGTAGTAGTATTAATAATGAATATGTGTACCAGTAGGACCATAAGCTGACTGATATATCAACTGTTGAGCTGGTTGATGGGTAGATGATCCTTCCAAAGATCCTCCTGAAGGGGGTGGGCCACCAGGAGGAGGGACACTTAGAGGTGGTGGGTCTCTGGGTGGTAGTCCACCAGGTGGTGGTCCCCGAGAAGGTGGACCCCTAGGTGGTGGACCTCCCAAAGGTGGGCCTCTAGGTGGTGGTCCTTCAGGTGGTGGTCCTCTAGGTGGTGTTCCTCCATAATATGGACCCCCGCTAGGTGGGCCTCTGCCTGGTGGCCCTCAAAAGGGTGGGCACAATAAGGTGGCCCTTTAGAACCTCCATTAGTAAGAATAGGAATTCCTCCCATTATTGGCATGTGGGACCAATTATTTTTCTCCCACGACGTAAACATGTTTCCAGGTTAAGGTATTCCAAGATACATAGTTCCTGTAGATGTATGTTGATAGTTCATATTTTATATAGGTAGTTGATTCCCTAGGTAACCATAACCCCAAGAATATTGGTTGACTGTAGGTTGTGCCCCTAAAGCCATTAGAGGAATTTTGGGGTCTAAAATGGGCCTCCTAAGGAAAATAATAAAATAATAGTTAAAATAATAAAATAATGGTTAAAATAATAAAATAATATTAATTAATTTTGGAGGAAGAAAGAAAAAAACTACTTTTTGTGTTCGTATTTCCGACATATCTCCCTGTGTTTTTACTCAAATTTTGATTGGGAGAGCTCGTTGGATGTGGAATTTGATTTCGCATCCAACGAGTACCCACACTGCATACTTTTGATGGACCACACTACCCCCAAAACAAGAAATACCTGAAAAAATGTGATGATGATGTCATCATCACGTTTTTTCAGGTATTTCTTGTTTTTGGGGTAGCGGGGTCCATCAAAAGTATGCAGTGTGGGTACTCGTTGGATGCGGAATCAAATTCTGCATCCAACGAGCTCTCTCGATCGAAATTTGAGTAAAAACACAATGAGATATGTCGAAAATACGAACAAAAAAAGTAGTTTTTTTAATGACAAATATGCCAATTCAACCATTATGGTTGACTTATTTTATTGAAATTCTATTGGTTCTTGAATTCCAACTCACAAAAACTTATTTTGGCACGTTTTCTTATAAGGCCCATTTTAGACCCCAAATTTCCTCTAATGGGTTGGCCTGAACTTGATGGAGGGTTTACCATATTGGTATGGGTAGGAGGAACAACCACTGTGGGTTGTCCTACAACATAATTCTGTCTAGTACTAGTAGAAACTCCACTAACAGATAATGGAACTCCCACCAAGGGTTTACCACCAGCATTGGAATGTACTGACACCATTTGAGCTGAGGATTTCCCCATAGCTACAGAGGGTATGGAACTACTAGAAACATACCTAGGATTTAAAACTGTAGGGTTGGAGGTTTGACCTGGATTATGGGAAGTCACACTATGAGCCGATACATATTCAATAGGAGCCAAGGTCTCAGCAAGCGAACAAATATTTAGAAGGCCATGGATCCGAAATATGGGGTAAAAGAGCCAACATAGGTTCTTTGTAAGATACAGGTGAGGGAACAATTCTTTCCATTCTCTCTGAAAAATTGTGAGCATGATCAAGAGATGCTTGAATTCTCCTATATTCATCCTCACCTGGAGGAGGGTTCTTAAAAGAAGGTCTAGTAACCCATAATTCAAAAATATATTGACCCATATAAGTTCTCCAAAAAGGAGCATTAGGGCCATACTTATTTTCAACAAGACTATCGGTACAACCTTCTATCGAAGAATGAAAGGAAGTGTCATCCATAGGAGGCTGTTGGAAAAAGGGATTAACGTAATTAGTGAATTGTTCTTCGCTCTCCACAACTGTACTTCCTTCCACATGGGAGTCAGTTGCAGCTCCTTGATCTGTGGCTTCCATTGGGATCTCCCCTGTTGCAGGAGGAAAGTCGGGTGGTAAACCCTGGTTTCTTTTGGATCATCTCAACTAAAACTTAACCAGATTGTATGGTCTCTTAAAACCTAACCTAGGGTTTCAAAACTAGGGAAATCACACAAAACTTCTCCTACACAAAATACAAGCCACAAGCAAACTTAAGTGAAAAGAGAGGCTGAATAAGTCGGTTCCTCACCAGGATTGTCAAGTTTTTTCAACTCATGATATACCGCATGGTCCATTAGTAAAACACAATGAGGGGGATCAAACATCCCTCGCCTAAATACCCGACTACCTAGATGGCAAATGCGTAGTAATCTCCCCAAGTGTTGTTCTTAGTGTATTGCGCCAACAAGACGACCAAAATGTATTTTCTCAGATGGTATCAGAAATCCTAGAAGGGCTTCCCGATATACAAAAGGTACGTGGGAGTTTGAATATGTAGTAGTGTTGTCTAATGCACAACCGTTCACAAGGGGCCTTCCGTTATACAATTGACTACGTGAAGTACCTTTCATTATACCTCAAGGGTACATGAAAGGTCATTCTATATACTGATGATACATGGAAGAATCACGCAGGTATCGGGTTGCAGTGAAAGAAATAAACAACAACTCCTTCATTTTATGACGCTGCAACACGTCTCTAACCTATCACTCAGGTTACTAAGATTTTTAACCGATAGCTACCGTTAATTTTAAGTTGAGAGGTTAGCTGAATCCATGGATTTATGACAGAAATGTAAAACCATGCAATTATGATATGCAAAATTATTTCACTTTACCATTCAAAGCATGCCTACTTACAGGAAGGAGAGAGCATTTCCTTTTTCAGTTTTGTTTCAAAACCAAAACTTTCCCAAACAGTCTAACTCAACAAAAATTTTCGAGAATACAAACAAGCAGGATACTTCTAATCTAATATTTGAAAGCAAGCAAATAGGGTGAGATCTCTTTTCCTAAAAAGAAAGACAAAAAACACTCAAAGGCATACTAAGTAATTTTTTCAATTTTTCTTCAAAAATGGAAAGATCTAACTTAAAACTACTAATATTTTTTCTTTTGATGGAGACAAGGGTGTAAAAAGAAAGAAGAAAAAATGAAGATCTGAAAGCTTATGAGGATAGTCAGAGATCCTATAATTTGTCTTCAAATAGAATTATAACCAAATCTCAAAAAAAAAAAAATTTAACAAGAAAAAATAAGTTTTTCGTGAACTTAACGAAAAAATGTAAACAAGAAACCAACAAGCAAGTCTTCCTTTTCAGTCTTATCAAACTGTAAGAATGAGATATAATTGAGCTACAGATTCCAACCACTCCTTTCGAAAAATGAAAACCAAGCATAGAAGTAATGAAGATGATGAGCCTAACCTAGCTTTTGAATTCAACAAAACAAGCATTTACAACATCTAGGCTTTGAATTTCAACTACTCAGATCTCTATAAACAAGCCCAAACATTCAGAACTGAAAGAAAAAACCAAACCAAACTTTGCAATGACAAGTCTGAAAATGGCCTACCTGGCACCACTTCTTGAGGGTCACTGACAGAGCGGTTCTAGGGCAGCACTACTTCTTGACAAATGAACACAAGTGGTGGAACCTCTTACTGATCACTGAACATAGGAGGTGGCACCGCTTATTACCCATAGTGCATGTGCAGTGCATAAGAAAAAAGAAAAATTAATCACTGAAGTACGGTCATAAAAATAATGAATTTATAGGAATATAAAGTAAAGAAGGTAAGAATGACTCAGATATGAACAGATCTAATGATACCAAGCCAATATTTCACTAGATTAGCTAGTAGATCTGATGAACTGAAACAAGATCTGATGAACTGAAACAAGATCTCACTAGATCATCTAGTAGATATTACTAATGAAAGACTGGAGCTTGGATTTCAGACAAGAGTTGAAGACCAAGGAATATCAGATGTACCGAAAGCTCTTCCCTAGTGGAGTTGCCATATTTTTTGGTAGGAAAAATGCACCTCTTGCAGACAAGAGTTGTTTCTCTAGTCTGAATGGTTCAAATCTAGAACAAATAGTTCACAATAGAATTGGAAGACATTCCCTAAAATGGGTAGAGATCTGGAATGAGTCTTTTTTATAGAATAGTGTAGTTGTTTCCTATAATGATAACTTTTCCCGAATGTACCCACATGATCACATGAAAACCAGCAAACGAGATAAAAAAGAACCAGAATATGATCCACTATTCTATGTTAGTGACTAAGGAATCCAACAATTAAATACATGATAATAACACAACATACATTATGGGAAAGGAACCAATTTTGCATTAAAGAATGAAGAAGATTTACAACCTTTTCCTTATTGTCGATATGCTCCTTCACAATGCCAATATCTTGTCCCCAAAATCTCCAACTTGCTCCCTATATGCTCACCCTAGTAATTTAGGCTAGAATGTCAATGCAACAACATAACTTTGCTCTCTCTCAACCATGGACATGCATCTTCTTTTATAGGCTTTGGGAGGATAGGGATGGTTGAGTAAATGGTGGGTGAGTGGGATAGGAGATCCCAAAAGGATGGATCTCGATTCTAGGTGGTCCTCAGGTGTAGGAATAAGGGTTCCACAAAGCCTTCCTTCGAGAAGCTTCGTGGAAACCTCTCTTTTTCACTTTTTACCAAGGGCACCACTTCTTCCTCACTATGACAGAGCAGTGATAGGGCAGAACCGTGCCTTGAAAAAGAGGTAAAGGCGATGGCACTGCCTACTGTCAAGAGCTTAAAGGCGTTGTTGAAGAAGATAACTCTTATTGACTTAAAGGCAGGAGCGGTGCTGGATTTTCATATGCAGGATTGATGTCTGGGCTAATGTTTTCACTTCACAACTTGGGATTCAAGGAAAATACTGATGTTTGGGACCTTATCACCTGATGATGACGAGATTTATGTGTAACAAATGGATTTATTGAGAAAGAGAGGGATCAACTTTGTTGATTTTAAAATAAAATAAAAATTAATACACATCAAGAAATTGGATCCCTCTCGATGCTTGATAGGTCCGCGTTTAAGATGCATCTATGCTGGTATATTTGCAGCGAGAGCAGAGAGGTGCTTTATATCCCAGTATGGGGGAGATGTTGTCATATAAGGACATAAGGTAAGGTAAGTTAGTGTGGCGTAGCGTAATGTTAGATTAACAAAAATAAAAGGTAATTAAAAACATTCATGTCAGCATAAAATAAAATTTATGAAAAGTAAATTAAAAAATCCATTTCGACTTATAAGATAATTTCTTTTGAAAAGTAATAAAAAAAAATCCATGAAAAGTAATTAAAAAAGTAAAAGTTAAACCTATAATCAGTTTTTTTACTTTAAGATAAAATATGATTTACACCTCGAAAAATTGGATCCCTATCCCTCTTAATACTTAATAGAGATGAGCTTAAGATGGATCTATGTTGGTTTTATTATGTAATCATTTTCCTTTCAATTTTTTTAATTGAAGTTTTTTTACATATGAAATGGATCTATATTTTCATTTATAATTTTTTTCCAATATTTTTTCATTCAATTATTTTAATAAATATTTTTTAAATATTTTAAAAATGAAATATTTTTAATAGATCAATATTGCTAATTTCATAAAGTTTTTATTTTATAAATGATAATTGCCTAGGTTTCATTTGATCCTTAAATATTTTCTTAAAGTTATATAAAGTTGTATGTTTTTTTATTCCTCTACTTATAAAGTTATATTGTTATATCTATATAAATATTTGATGTAATTATTTTGCAAAATATTTGTATGGTTTACATTTTAAAATGTGATATTTTAAAGCTATGCATTCAATTTTTTATAAATTTTGGTTAAAATTTAATAAATATTTATTTATTTAATTTTTAGCGATGTTATATGTTTTTAGAAAATATTTATACTCTTCTAAGATAATCCTTTATTGTCGCAACAGTTTTGACAAAGAAGGGTAATATTTTCTTAAAGTTATATAAAGTTGTATGCTTTTTATTCTTAAGTTATATTGTTATATCTATATAAATATTTGATGTAATTATTTTGCAAAATATTTATATGGTTTAAATTTAAAAATGTGATATTTTAAAGCGATGTATTTAATTTTTTTTATAAATTTTGATCAAAATTCAACAATTATTTATTTATTTATTTTTTATCGATATTATATGTTTTTAGAAAATATTTATACTCTTGTAAGATAATATTTTGACAAACAAGGGTAATATCAATTCTAGGTTTTTTTATTATTTTTGTCTTTAGCTTCTTGTATTTTATGCATTAGTTTATACTTTCTTCACTATAATCATCATATTTGCATAAGTTGTCTCTTGTTTTTGTTTACTTGTCTCTAACCTTATTGTGTGGAAGTTGTTTGACATTTTCAATAGCATGCATCTTTAGCGTTTTCTCGTGATGATAACAAGAATCCAACCAATTCCAAAGACCTAGTTGCTAGATGATAGTATTTTCCAATATATAAATGAAATCAAATTCTTGCATCCATCATACTGATATCTATTTCTTACCATTAGCTTCTTGTCCTTTATTCATTAGTTTATAGTTTATTCACTATATTCATCATTTTGCAAAGGTTGTCTCTTGTTGTTGTTTTACTTGTCACTAGGTCTCTTGTGTTGAAGTTGTTTGACATTTTCAAGGGCATGAATCTCTTGCATCTTGTCATGGTGAGAACAAGAAACCAATTGATGCCAAAGACCTGGTTGGTTGGTGGTAATATTTTTTAATCTATAAATGATATCAATCTCTTGAATCTATACATTTTCTTACTAACCCTTGTTTTTTCTAAAATCAATTTCATGTTTCTCTATCTTTCATCTACCATGTCACGATCTTTCCTTGTTATTATGGACTTATCATGTTTTTTGTATGCTTTACTTTTTTAATTTCCTTTATGAAGATTATCTCCTCGCTATTTACTTCACTTTCTCCATAGGGGTATTTGTGAAGAGTTGTTTGAAAATTTGGTTCTATCATTCCTTCGTATCTTAAACATATTGATGTTGTTATATCTAGTCACTTAGCATTGTTCCTCTATGCATCGTATCCTTGACTGCAACAAGTTTGAAAATATTTGCCATTTTATCTAGGATATTTGTAGTTGTAATTAAAAAGGAATGTAATGTAATCAAATACCATATGATTCCATATTCTTCTCGTTAAAATGTAATGTAATGAATGAACACATTCTTCCTATTTATGCACGGTTATCTGCGCGATACATTTTTCGATGTATAGGAGTATCAAGGTTCTTGCATTCTTAATGAGTTCTATTTTCAAATTTATTGCATATTTCATATTGTTTGTGGAAACTCCATGCACAACACATTTCTAATGCATATTCCCTTGGGGTTATTCTATTTGTGATGAGATCAATTGCAAATTGCTTTCAACTATCAACTCACCTATTATTGTGGTGATTGTCTCCTAGCCATGTTTTTTTTTGTATTTGTGTATTGGTCATCAAAGGTTTATTTACACTATTGTGTTGTTTTGTGGAGTTCATATAATAGTTTGGTTCAAGTGCACTTTCATGAGTAGTAAGAAGTAATTTTTATATTCTTCAAATCCATGAGGTGAAGTGTGTTCATATTCACATCATATTTGAAATTGGAAATTCTAGAAGTTATAATTAAGGGGGGTGTTAATGTAATTCCATATTCCTCCATTTGTATTATTTCTCTCTAGTCATCATTAAGGAGTAATGTTGGAATATGTAATGATGACTAGTGTAATTTTCCTGCTTATATATGTCAAACAAGGCATGCAACTCTTCATAACTCTCTAGTTATAAAAAGGAGTTATCCCACATGCATCATGAAGTAAAAATGTTGTATTACCATTATTTGTATAAGAGAAGTGGAAAACTATTTATTCCACATGTGTTATGTGATGTAAATTTTCCATACCTCTAGCTATATAAAATAGGTAAAGGAGAATTTTTGGGGTATGTTGTTGAAACATCATATGCATATTATTGTGTGTCATTGTGACATGAAGTGAAGATAAAATATTATGCATGGGTGCTCAAAATTCTAAAAGTTGGAGTTTCCTAAATAATAAATAATTTCGAACCTTCACATGGATGTTTCCCTATTTGGGGTTTTTCCATGTAAATACGATATAGTCCTTTATCTTCCATTTCCTTTATTTTTTTATAGGAAATGGAAGATAAAATAGCACACTAGATTTATGTGCTAAAACCCCAAATCGAGAAATATCCATGGGAATGATTGATTTTTTTATTGTTCATAAAAATCCACACTTACAATCTTGAGGCATAATATGCATTTGGAACTTCAGGGGATTTGGAAAAGTGACATTTAAGAAAACATTACCCTTGTTTGTCAACATACAACTAAAAATGTCACTTTTCAATTCCCATCACATCACATCCCTTTATCTTCATACTTTGGGGGGCATTCTGTTACACCTAAAAATGTCAATTTTTCAAATCCCCTAAAGTTCCCTCACTAAAGCATCTTTTGGAGGATATTTTTGCTCAATCATAGGGGTTCTGACACACTTTATCTTCTAACATAGAGTGCCAGCCTTGCTCGACACCTTTTTTCCCAATGACAAGAAGCACCAGTGCTACTTATTTCCCATTGACAAAGAGATTCGGCCCTCCTTGATGCCTTATACTAGTGGGAAAGGAGTGTCAACACTCTAAAAATGGAAAAAGAAGAGATTTTGAGAACCTTATAGATGAATTTCCTCATGGAGGCTTATCCCAACTATCTAGAGCAGGTGTCATTCATATGCCTAACCTCTAGGGATGATCCCTCACCTTCCTCCTAAGGAATATCAACCCCATTTTCCCCCTCTTTGGCCTATATATAAGCTTCATGGATCATGATAGGGGAGGATCAAGAGAGCACCTTTATGTTGCTAGAATCATTACTAGTACATGAGGCAAAGAGTATGGTCTTGTGATAGAGGTTTGTAGAGATTGTAGAGGTTGTGATTGCAAGTCAAGTGCATTGTGAGGACAAAGATTCAACACCAAGGCTTTGGTTGTAGTTTTCTTCTTTGTTTTCATTAATACAAATATGTTTCCCTTTCCCATGAATAATTTGTGCTTGATATGATTTTTTGATTGTTTTTATCCTTAATAATTAACATAGACAGTTGAATTATCTTATTTCTTTCATTTTATATCTTGTTCTTTACATTCTTTTGTAGGTACAACTTATCATAAGAGAATTCACAAGGAAAGGATCACCTTCATAAGTGAAGTAAGAAAGCTTAAAATTCAAGTGATTTGACAATCTAGGGGGAGGATGCATTGTTGTGAGTCTTTTGTTATAGATATGACCCATGTAGAGTATGGAAACAATATTTGTTTGCATTGATTGAGAATTTCTGGTAACAAAAGGACAATCAGAAAGTGGTCATCAAGAATTATAAAAGGTGACACTAATGGCTGCTAGAGGTGAACCCAATAAAACAATTATGATGATCTAACTATGATAATGGACTATCACTTATTGGATAAAGCAACACAATCAAATGATGTTTATGTTAACCGATAAACCCAATAGACATGCTAGTGTAATTTCATCTTCCTCTATTTCTATTATTTCTCCCTAGTCATCATTAAGGGGGAATGTTGGAATGTGCAATGATGAATAGTGTGATATTGTTGGTTATGTAATGATCATATATATCAAAGAAGGCATGAAATACTTCATAGCTCTCTAATATTTTAAAAATGAGTTATGGCACATGCATCATGAATTAACTTCTCTTATTACCGTTATTTAGAAAAGAGAAGTGGAAAACTATTTACCCACATGTGTTATGGGATGTAAATCTTCCGCACCTATAGCTATATTGTAAATATGAAGGAGACCCTTTTAGGTTATGTTGTTGAAAACATCAAATGTATATTATTGTGTGTCATTGTGACATGAAGTGAATATTATGGCTTAGGATGGCTCAAGATTGTAAGAGTGGATTTTTATGAATAAGATGCTTTGGTCAGGGAACTTTAGGGGATTTGGAAAAGTGACATTTTTAGGTGTAATAGAATGCCCCCAAAAATATAAAGATAAAGGGATTTGATAGGTGAAATACTTTGCTAGAAATTATTCGGAAACAGAGGCAAAAGAGTGGTGAGTGAATACAAGACACAATACCAGTGTAACACCTTAGTTTTGACCCCATTTGCATTAAATGTATATGTGGTGTAAATATTATATGGAATCGTGACAAGGAGATCAAGGCCAAGGCACTGTCATTGATTAATGTTTGGTGTATAGGCGATCATGGTTGATGCCTATTGTTTCTGTGCTAAGTCAAGCATGTTTGTAAACATCATGTAAATATGCAAATTAATGAAAAACCCACAACCAACTATGTCAACGCAACAAATAATGAGATGGGGGATTTATTTTCCTAAGGATAAGGGGGAAGGAATGTTAACCTTGAGACAATTTGGGGAAAGGACATGTGTCATGTGGAAACCCCATCAAAACTATTAACTACCCTTTTTCTTGTCTTTCTTCCCAACCATTTATTTCTTCCAGAATGTGGTTGAGGTAGTTATTGCATGGAAGGGGAGGAGTATGGGAAAATTTGAATTGGGTAGAGCACCCAGTTTTGAATGTTGTGTTCTGACTACATGGGAAAGAAAACAACCAGAACCATATGCCATTGAGGCATGCATTCATGTTTTCGGTTTTTTCACTCTCACGTTGGGAGAGTAGCGAAACATTTTGGTCAGTCATTCATCCCTCATTTGCGTGGAAGCTCTGGGGAAGCTTAGTTCTTCCTATGTGTATCCTTCGTGTTTATGCAAGTGTTTTCCCTTTTTTATATTGTGGTGGTAGTGTTGCAGCGTTATCATGAACCGCAGAGTGTATGAGACCCTGTTACATGTGTATCAGAGTGAATCCTGTGTTACTAAGTCTCCCTGTGATCGTTGTGTTGTGCACCCTGGTTTGGTTCTAAACTATATACGAGACTTAAGATTAGGAGAGACGTAGAATGAGATTGATAAACCTAGTGTGGAACCTCACAGTAAGACAAGAGTGGATGGTAAACCTACTATGCACATCTTGAAGAGCACTAGAAGGGAAGGTGTATCTTGAGGGTTTGTGGAGCAGAGAAGGGGACACTTCCTTGTGTTGGGTTTGTAGGAAGTGGGGAGGCGAGGCTAGATGGGTCTTGTGAACCTATTTATAGCTATGTAGATGAGCTCACTAGCCTAGCATTTCTTCCTACCCATTTCCTTAGAATCCTGGTAAACCCAACTTGAAGGATGGCTTGGATGATAGCCTAATAAAACCATCTATTGGCTTGGTTGTGTCTTGTTGTGTTTAGCCTTGTGAGTGATCCTTGGTTTGGACAGTTTGATAAACCCAACTGTGAATGCTAGCTTGGCTGAGTAGCCTGATAAACCTAGTAGTGAGATGGATTGACTGTGTGTATTTTGATAAACCCATCTGTTGCCTTGAATAGTTCTTTATTGTGAATGTTGGTTTGTCTAAATAGCCTGTGAAATCTAGCATTGATATGGCTTAGCTGAGTAGCCTATGAAACCCATTTGTTTCTCTTGTTTTCCCTTACATCCTAATAAACCCAACTATGTTGGCTTGGCTGCGTTTTGTTGCACCTTGGCTATGTATGAGTGTGCTAGTGTTCCCTTATTCCTGTAGGAAATCATGTCGAGCTCGAGGTGGTAGTTTTGCTGAGAGAATGATGAGCATACTAGCCTATGGTTGGGTGGAACGTTGCAGCGACATAGCTGGTTGCAGGACAAGTTATTCTCAAGATAAGTGTTATTGTCTATGTTAATCTTTGCAATTGTATTTCTTGCATTGTAATTGCTTAATAGAATATGATGAACATGTTGGCTATGTTGAATTGATGAATTTTTCCTTTGAATAACTATAATTATAGGCATCTATGTATGTTTCCCTTAATGCATTTTTAAACTAAGTTGTCGGGTTAGAATTCCGGATTGATGTTGGCCTGGATGGCCAAGTTTGTTCAAGGACTTCGATTAGCAGGTCAAATTTTTGAGCAGACACCTTCTTCCGCAATGGTTTATTCCACAAGCAGGATGCGGAATGCGAAAGAGATACTTTGGCATATTTGTACCTCCACAATTTCCTTTCTACAATTGCAGTATGCGGGATGCAGAGATGTCTTTTTGTGGATTACGAATTTCTGCAGTTTTCGTTCCACAACGCACCTTTCTGCAATCAATGGGATGCGGGATGCAAGATGGGATATACGAAATGCGGCTCCGTAGATTTTGATTTCCGCGATGATCATTTCCACATGCAGGATGCGGGAATGCAAAATGTGGGATGTGGGATGCATGATCACTGTATCACGATTTCCATATTTCCCGATCCTGCAACTCAAGTTTTTTCGCGCCGTCGATTTTTGCAGGATGTTTTCGAGTCGTTGATATGATTCCGAATGCGGAACCCTTTGTGATCGTTGGTTTTCGTCTCTATTTATCTCTGCCATCCGATCTCCTCTGAGATATTTCCTTGCAAGTCGTTGAACTAATCAATGGAATATGGGAGGGAGCGTGATAGTGTTGGAAATGTTGAGAAGTGGTTCGTGGCCATTACCTATGTTTTGATGAACAGTAAAGGTTCTCGATGAAATTTTTAATTCTGCATGATAATGGGGTATGGGTACATGACAGAGTGGTATCAGAGATGCAGGTTACAGCATTGAGCCTAGATGGGCCAGAATCAGTTGTTAAAAGGGTAAGAGCATCCTTTGGTACCAACATTGTAGTACACTATAGACTGGTGTCAGCACTACAGTGTGGTATCAACACTGCGGGTTGCAGCGCCGGGCCTAAAAGAGACGAGTTGAGTAGTTCACAGAGATGTTGGTTACAGTATTGGGCCTAGATAGGCTAGGTGATATTAAGTAAATGGTTTTTAATTCTTATTTTGAAAGTAGCTAACAATTGGTGTTTGATAACATGTTTTGCAGAGTCATAGTGCATTTTGGAAAAGTGGGTTGTTGGCTCAACCATTAGAACCTATGACATGAATGATGAACATGATCCCTATGAGCATGAGAAATATGCTATGGGGGAAAATGTACGAGTTGGAAATGCTAAGACAAAGTCTAATGGGAGGAGGTTTCAAGATACTCCCCCATATTTTGCAGCCACCATGAGAAGCCTCAGAGTGGAGATGAAAAGTTATAGGGCATACAATGAAAGATTGGTTAAGGCTCAGGAGGAGCAGAAGTAGCTGAATGCAGCCATTCTACAAAGTTTAACAGACATTCAGAGGTGGATGAACTCTGGGGATAGAACATTAAGGCAAGAAGGCAGTAAGAGCACTGCTAGAAGGATAAAGAGATCTCCTAGTGGGCCATCTGACTCTGAAGGATCCACTAGCGATTTGAGTTCCTCTTCTCACAGGAATGAGAGGAAGAGGCATTACCGAAACCATTCACGTGATGATTTTAAGAAGGAAAAGCTGCCTATATTCAATGGCGAGATAAAGAATGGTCAAGAAGTTGAAGCTTGGCTTCTTGGGATAAGAAAATATTTCCAAGTCCAAGACTATTCTGGAAATATGAAGGCTAGAGTAGCCATCTTCAATTTGACTGGAAGAGAATCCATATGGTGGGAGCAATTTCAAGAAAGTGAAGAAGATTAATTAAATAAATATTGTGTGGAAATAGTTCCAAAAGTATTTCAAACAGAAATACCTCTCTGACAGGTACTATGATGATAAAATCAAAGAATTCCATGAGCTGAGATTGGGACAACAGACCATGGAAGAATATTCCAACAAGTTCTTGGAGTTGTTGAGGTATGTCAGGTACATCAAAGATGAGAAGGTGAAAATATAGTGTTTCATGAGTGGATTGCCTCAGCCTTATAAAGAAAAAATTGAGTTTTATGAACCTAGAAATATGGAAGAAGTAATAAGGAAAGCTAAGTATTGCTATGAGAAAACAAAAGGAAAACCTGACTATCATAAGACCTGGAAGAAAAAAAGGGATGAGAAGTATGACCAAAGGAAGAAAGGTTTCAAACCTTCTAACTTCAGGAATCAACAGAAGCAACCATCCCAAGTTGAGAAGAAGCCAGCCAGAGTGGTGGGAGAAAATCTTAAAGATCCACAGCAAATCAAAGAACCACTCCAATGTTGGAGATGTGGAGGACCCCACATGTGCAGAAATTGTCCACTTGAGAATGAGAATGCAAGGACAACTTACAATATTAAAGAGGCAGAAACAGTGGGTCAAGTAGCAAGGGTCATTCCTAGGATTTACGCAACACTGGAAGACCACCAATTAGATCACCAGTCAACTGTGGTTGAAGTTGCAGGTAGGATTACTGATCAATCTATTTCTATTTTGATTGACTCGGGTTCTACTCATAGTTATATTATTCCTAGAGTAGTGGATATTTGTGCTCTTAAGAAATTAAAGCATACCAAATCATGGTTAGTTCAGCTAGTCACTGGAACTAAGAGAAAGGTCAGTGAAGTGGTACATAATTTTTCATTGGTGATTAATGGATTGGTCACTTGTGTACATATAAATTTTCTACCCCTTGGTTCCTATGATGTCCTAATTGGAATGGATTGGTTAGAAGCTCATATGGTAAAGCTTAATTGTTACCATAAGAATTTTGAAAGCATGGATGAAGAAGGGAACCCGAGAATGGTAATAGCCATTCCAAAGGTAATTTTTGCGAGGCATATTTCAGGAATACAGTTGAAAATTTTTTGTAGGAAGAGTTTCCAGTTGTATGCATTGCATATTGTGGAGGCAACGAAGAATGAAAATCCTACGTTGGAGGACTTTCATGTGTTGCAGGAATTTAGGGATGTTTTTCCTGATGAGATTCCTGGGCTTCCTACAAAAAGAGACATTTATTTCATGATTGAACTTGTGCCAAGAGCAGCACCAATGTCCAAGATTCCCTACAGAATGAGTACGCTGAAAATGTTAGAGCTGAATATGTAGTTGCAAGAGTTGTTGGAGAAAAAGTATATCATGCTGAGTGTATCTCCTTGGGGAGCACCAGTTCTATTTGTAAGGAAGAAATATGGTACACTCAGATTGTCTATTGATTACAGACAACTGAAGAAAGTTACGGTAAAGAAAAAGTATCCTCTTCCTAGGATTGATGACCCTTTTCCAAGATTGACTTGAGGTCGGGTTACCATCAGGTGAGAATAAAGGATGAAGACGTTCATAAGACAACCTTCAGGACAAGGTATGGACAATATGAGTTTGTAGTGGTACCATTTTGGTATCACAAATGCACCTGCTACATTTATGTGCCTTATGAATAGTGTCTTCAATAGGTATTTGGACAAGTTTGTTCTTGTTTTCCTTGATGACATTCTTATTTATTGTAAGAATGAGGAAGAGCACGAAAAGCATATGAGATTGACATTACAATTTCTTAGGGAGCATCAGTTGTATGCAAAGTTGAGCAAGTGTGACTTCTATAAGGACAGGATTCATTATTTGGGCCACATTATCTCAGAAGAGGGCATATATATGGACCATGAAAAGATTGAAGCCATTATGAATTGGCCTACTCCAAGAAGTGTGACAGATGTAAGATCTTTTATGGGACTTGCAGGATATTATAGGAGCTTCATAGAAGGATTCTCCAAGGTTACACATACCATTAATTCTTTGCAAAAGAAGGGAATAAATTTTGAATGGACATCGAAGTGTGAAGAAAGCTTCCAGTAGCTGAAGAGTCTTCTCATAAGTGCACTTGTCTTGAAAGTTACACACCAAGAAAAATATTTTGTGGTGTGTACCGATGCATGCCGCCAAGGAATGGGAGGAGTCCTTATGCAAGACAACCACATTATATGTTATGAGTAAATAAAGTTGAAGGAGCATGAGAAGAACTATGCCACTCATGATCTGGAACTTGCAGCCATATAGTACATGCTCTCAAGATGTGGAGGAATTACTTGATGGGAATAATATTTGAGCTAAGGATAGACCATTGTGGTCTGAAGTATTTGTTTGATCATCCTATTTTGAATGCTAGCAAATCTAGATGGATGGAGTCAAGGATAATTTTAGGGGCGAAATTTAGCCCATGGGCTATTTTTAGGGGTTTCCTCCAAAAAACAATTCACCATTTTGCAAGTTTTGAAGCCCTGTTTCGCCCAATTTTGATGGCGTAAACTTTTTTCACCCTAAAAATTGCCAATTTATTATATAAATGATATAAAATCCTTGGAAATTAAATTTTTTTTTGAAAAATATCGCCAAACATTTTATAGTTGGTTTTTTATGAATTGGTAAGATTCGCCAACATTTATACACTTTTAAGTAAGTATGGTTCCTTAAAATCATCTCTAGCTGGAACTTTTATGTGAGTTTGATTTTGAGATCAAGCACATAAAGGGAAAAGAGAATAAGGTAGCTGATGCACTCAGCAGGAAGGTGCAAGAAATGCATGTGGCATCCATTAGTGTTTTCCAATTGAAGTTGAGGCAACATATTGTTGATCATGTTGTTGAAGATGAACTCTATGTGCATGTAAAAGACAAGTTGCAGAAGAAAAGCCTTGAAAAGAGGTATGAGGGATATAAATTAAAAGAATATGGACTTATTACTTATAAGAATAGAATTTATATTCCAAATGTAGTATATTTGAGGAGGGTTGTTATGGAGGAGATCCCTCAAGATCCATATTCTAGTCACCCAGGATATCAGAAGACCATTTCCATTGATAGAAAGAAGTAATTTTGGCTAGGAATGAAAAGGGACATGGCTGAATATATTTCAAGATGTATGAAGTGTCAGCAGGTGAAGGTTCAACATCAACACCCAGCAGGTTTGTTGCAGTGTTTTCCTATTCCAGAATGGAAATGGGAAATTATTTCCATGAATTTTATTATAGGATTTCCAATGACTTGTAGACAACATGATTCCATCATGGTTGTGGTGGACAAGTTGACGAATTCAACACATTATATACCGGTTAAGTCTAAGCATAAGACTGATGACATTGCAAATATCTTCATGAAGGAGATTTTCAAATTGCATGGATTACCCAAGGAAATAGTCTCTGGTAGAGATGTCAAGTTCACTTCCAATTTATGGAAGGGGTTGTTTGTAGATTTGGGTACAAAGCTACACTTCAGAAATGCGTGCCATCCTCGGACTAATGGGAAGATAGAGAGAGTTAACCAAGTTCTTAAAGACATGCTTTGCATGTATGTGATGGAAAAGCCAACCAAGTGGGAAGACTATTTACACTTGGTATAATTTTCTTACAACAATGGATATGAGGCATCCTTGGGGATGAGTCCATATGAATCTTTGTATGGTAGAAGGTGTAGAACACTAGTGACTTGGGACAATCCAATGAACAGGGTGGTAATTGGTCCATAATTTCTCAAGGAGATGGATCAGGAGTTTGTAAAGATCAGGAAGAATCTGAAAGTAGCCCAAGAAAAATAGAAAAGCTATGTTGATAAGCATATGGTGAACAGGGAGTTCAGTGTTGGGGATCATGTTTACCTCAGAGTGAGGGAAAAGAAGAGTTCCTTGAATCTTGGAAGTTGTGCCAAGTTGTCACCTAGATACTGTGGGTTGTTTGAAGTGCTTGAAAGAATAGGGCTAGTTTCATATAGACTTGCATTTCCTGCTAGCACTAGAGCTCATAATGTTTCTCATATTTCTTTTCTTAAGAGATATGTACATGATCCTAACTATGTCATTGCAATGAATACTGAGATGGGGGTATGATTTTATTAAGGCTAAGGGGGAGGGATTGGTAACCTTGAGCCAGTTTGGGGAAAGGCCACGTGTCATGGGGAAAACCCATCAAAAATGTCAACTATCCTTTTTCTTGTCTTTCTTCCCAACCATTTCTTTCTGCCAGAGTGTGGTTGAGGTAGTTATTGCATGAAAGGAGAAGAGTATGGGAAAATTTGAATTGGGAAAAACACCCAGTTTCGAATGTCATGTTTTGACTGCATGGGAAAGAAAACACCCAGAATTGTATGCCATTAAGGTATGCATTCACGTTTTCATTTTTTTCACTCTCACGTTGGGAGACCGGTGAAATCTTCTGGTCAATCATTCATCCCTCATTCATGTGGAAGCTCTAAGGCAACTGAGTCTTTCTTTTTGTATCCTTCATGTTTATGCAAGTGTTTTCCCTTTCCGATAATGTGGTGGCTGTGTTGAAGCGTTATTATGAACCACGGAGTATATGATACCTTGTTACGTGTGTATCAGAGTGAAGCCTATGTTGTCAAGTCTCCCTGTGATCATTGTGTTGTGCACCCTGGTTTGGGTATGAACTATATACAAGACTTAGGACTGGGAGAGATGTAGAATGATCTTGATAAACCTAGTGTGGAACCTCACAGTAAGACAATAGTGGCTGGTAAACCTACTATACACATCTTGAAGAGCACTGGATGGGAAGGTGTAGCCTGAGGGACTGTGGAGCAGAGAAGGGGACACTTCCTTGTGTTGAGTGTGTAGGAAGTGGGGAAGCTAGGTCAAATGGATCTTGTGAAGGTGTTCTTAGCTATGTAGATGAGCTCACTAGCTTAGCAGTTATTCCTTCCCATTTCCTTAGAATCCTGATAAACCCAACTTGAAGGATGGCTTGGATGATAGCCTGATAAACCCATATGTTGGCTTGGCTATGTCTTGTTGTGTTTGGCCTTGTGAGTAATCCTTGGTATGGATAGTATGATAAAATCAAGTGTGAATGCTGGCTTGGATGAGTATCCTGATAAACCCAGTAGTGAGATGGCTTGACTTTGTGTAGCTTGATAAACCCATCTGTTGGCTTGACTGGTCCTTTATTGTTAATGCTGGCTTGGCTAGATAGCCTGTGAAACCCAGCAGTGAGATGGCTTGGCTGAGTAGCCTATGAAACCCATATATTTGGATTTTTTTTCCATTACATCATGATAAACCCAACTGTGTTGGCTTGGTTGAGTTTTGTTGCACCTTGGCTGTGTATGAGTATGCTAGTGTTCCCTTATTCCTGGAGGAAATCATCCCATCTCGGGGGTGGCAATGTTGCTGAGAGATTGATGAGTGCACTGGCCTATGTTTGGGTGGAATTTTGCAGCGACATAGCTGGTTGTGGGACAATTTCTTCTAAATATAAGTGTTCTTGTCTATGTTAATCTCTGCAAGTGTATTTCTTGCATTGTAATTGCTTTATGGAATATGATGAACATGTTCTTAGTGTTGAATTGATGAATTATTCCTTTGAATAACTGCACTTATAGGCATCTATGTATGTTTCCTTAAATGCATTGTTAAACTAAGTTGTAAGGTTAGAATATCGGATTGATGTTGGCCTGGATGGCCAAGTATGTTTAAAGACTTCAATTACCAAGTCGAATTTTCGAGCAGAAACCTTCTTCCACAATGGTTTATTCCGCAAGTGGGATTTGGAAGACATCCTTTGGCATATTTGTAGCTTTGAAATTCCATTTTTGTAATTGCGGGATGTGGGATGCGGAGATGTATTTTTGTGGATTACGACTTTTCCCATTTTTTGTACCGCAACGCACCTTTCCACAATCTACAGGATCCAGAATGCGGCTCCACAGATTTCAATTTCTGCAACGGTAATTTCTGCATGTAGGATGCGAGAATACGAAATGCGAGATGTGGGATGCAGGATTGGGGTATCACGATTTCCATATTTCTTGATCCCGCAACTCAATTTTTTCATGCCGCCGATTTTTGCGGGATGATTCTGAGCCATTGATCTGATTTCGAATGCAGAACTCTTTGTGATCATTGGTTTCCATCACTATTTCTCTCCATTGTCTGATCTCCTCTGAGATCTTCCCTTGTAGATCATCGAACTAATCAATGGAAGACATGAGGGAGCGTGACAGTGTTGGAAATGTCAAGAAGTGGTTCACGGCCATGCACTGTGTTTCAATGAACAATAAATGTTCTCGATGAAATTTTTAATTCCGCATGATAATGGGGTAGGGTTATGTGAAAAATAGTTACAAACTATCTAACTCAAATCATGTTTGTGTACCGATACACTACAGATCCACACATATCAACCAAGTCATGGATACCAATAATACATAGTAGATCCATGATCAACAAGACTTACATTAGGACATAGATATGGAATATACATTGTATATCTATGTCATCTAGACTCAAACTTGAGCATATCCACTAGATATACAATGTGGATCCATGCAATAACTCAAAAATACTCTATCGCAACCTGAGGATAGGAAGATATTCAAGTGATCACCTAACTAATCAAGGTCTTCATTCCAATCCTAAATAGTACGATTCTATCCATGTGAATAGATGTCATGATGTCAAACATAGAAGAAACCACTTGATTACTATTCGTTGATGTATACCATTAACAAGTGCAATGGAAATCATCATTAATGCCAATGATTTCCTAGGTATTTTACTACATTCCTCCAAATGTGAATGAATGAGTTGAAGTCAAAAAATTGGTGGAATATTTCAATCATGGGCCAATGATGAAAGCCTACTATTGGAAAGCAAGGAAACCTGCCATTGAGGCATGCAAGATTGAAGGTACTTGACTGGTTTCTAATACTAATTCCTGGATGATGTGCTGGTGATGATGGGAATAGGATCGTCAAAGGAGGGTCATGATATTTCCCCCATCATCGACATGAAACTTGGAACAAAAGTGATTTTGAATTATTTTTTATAAAGGAACAACCAAGGGACTAACTCAAACATGAATGAATCGAAGGAAGGTAAGGAAACTGCAAAGGTAGGTTATGATAAAGACTCCCCTTAAACATTTAATGACATAACAGGTGACTTGGAAACATTGACTCAATGAGGTAGAGACCATACATAATGGAAAGGTGGGATGATGCATTCTTTGAATTGACTCAAAGGAGTAAAATGACTCATGAAAGTGAATTAACTCGATGACAAGTTGAATCCAACTATTTTCATGAAATAAATATATGTGCCATTTTCAAGGGTGACTATAAGCTCCTATTAATATAAATGAAAAAAATGTCTCCCCGTTCCCTTAATATCCCCATCATGATGGATGAGTACCTATTTTATTTTCAATGAGATGGAAAAGGGTAACAAATGCTCGATATAGCTCATTATATGATGATTCCAGCCTCATATGTTTTATGAACCTGAGAAAGGAGGGGTTCATTCCAAGAAAAAGGTCCTTCATCGCTTAATTTTATGAGTCAGAAGAAGGTAAACTTAATCATCGTTTCATGTTTAGAGAGTCTAAAATGACTCAGAAGACTCCAAAGTGGAATTTTTCATAAATTTAGTCCTTGAGGTCTGAAAAAGTATAAATTGATACCCATGAGAACTCTTCTGGTCACAATGAGCTAGAGTGTACCTTTTTTGTAATTGAGTCTAGCAGTTCAAAAAAGGGGTAAACTATAACCAGATAGATGAACTTTCAAGTAATTTTACAAGCGCAAAAGAATCAAGTTCACTTGGAAATCGTTTATTGTTTAGAGAGTTTGAAAAGAGCTTAAAGACAACTCCAATGAGGTTTTCTTTTTCGTGCTAATGTTTTATGAATCCAAAAAAGAGATAAAGGTATACTCGATACCTTTTCTATGATTTTTAATGAGCATGAATAGGATATAAAAGGAACTCAGAACCTTTTCTCAATTAGACATGGAGCATGAAAAAGACAAAAAGAGACTCCGTTGTAGCAAAAAAAATGCCCATTAAAGTCCTCAAGTCCTCAAAAACAACATTAGAACACTTTCACAATTGAACTATAGAGAAATATGGTAAAAATAAATAATATTTAACTGTTTCAAATATTATCTTCTAATAAAAAATCAAGAAATGATACAAAAAGTGAAATAGTAAAACCTATTTACCATTCTTTTTTTTACCATAAGAGTTTTTAGTGAAAAAAGTGTTGGATAGGTGATTTTGTAGCAAGGATTTCGAGAGCTATAGCCATCCTTCCCTTCATTTTGATTGTAGAATTTTTTCAATTCATCAATCTTTTTTAGGTTTTTAGGTTAGTTTTGCAAAGGGGAAGAATGCTCCCTAAGCGCACTCTTCTCCCTTTCGGGAGGTGTGTCAACACACTCCCTAAAAGGGGAAAGAGCATTGGCACCGCTCTATCCTCAAAGGGAAGAGACGTTGTTGCTCTGTTTTCTCAATGAAAGAGCATTGGCATCCGTGAAACACCCAAAATAATGATTGAAAGCATAGATTTGAAATTTTTCCTCCATGAAATGTCTCTAATGCTCATCATTTGGATGTCCCATGGGCCTCTGAAACAAATCATGGTCATATAGAAGGAGTGTGAACATGAGTTGGATGATTCCCAAGTGGAAAATTATTTGAATATGGTGATGGCTCTAAGGGAGTGTAGACTCCTCCAATACTTTAGAGTTTCGGGCATGAGAGCCCGTGTTCGTTTATTGGACCAACTGATAAGGATGTGGGACCTAGAGAAACAACACTTCCAGGTGGGAACCCATATCTTGACCATTGATATCGAGCATATATACTTCTTAAATGGAATTTCTAAGAGAGGGATCTGGAGTCACTCTCCTATCCTCAAGGGGGAAGGATGAATATTGATGACCTTATTAACAATCCCTGCGTGATTGGAATGAGGTCCCAAGGGGAAAAGTTTCCAATCAAACATATTATGGACATGCCTTTGAGAACAATTGCATTGAGAAGATGGCAGGAATCAGGGCTTCCAATTAGATGATTTAGGGCCACATGCTATATGCATTGGAGTGTATGGCTCTTACTATATTCAAATAGAGTGATGGTTGTTGGTGAGCCTCAAAGACCAGATCACAAAATGTCTTCATGGTGAACTCAAGAAGTTCGACTATAGTGCCATAGTAGTGTAATTATTCTTAGAGAGAGTCCCTATGCTACGCCCTTAGGTACCACTCAATATGTTAGATCCTTAAGATCCACGAATGTTGAGGTGGGTAGAGGTTATGGTTCACCATGGAGGTGGTGGAGGGCCCACAGTGACCTATGGTTCAGCCTTATTCTGCTGGTTTTGTGGCCAACTTCTGATGGTGGAAGATTATTCCTATGTTAGTACCAATTTCATAGGTGATCCTGATCTACCCTTTCCTGAGGGTGATCAATGGGATGACAAAGGTGATAAATATACCACTTTCATTGTGTTTTTCATTCTATAGTATATTTTAGTTTTTTGTGCTTTGTGATACTAATACATGACATGATACTTTGCAGATATTGGTACATCCCAACCTACATGAACATATTCAATTGAGAGGCGAGGGGTGGTAAGGGAGATTGTCATCCGTAATGTAGAAGTAGAGGAGGAGATGTAGGAGATTAACGACAACCTGCAGAGACTAATGGACAACATTCTAGATATCTTCATCGATGGCCTTCCCTGATGTTATCAATGCCACAATGCAAGGGTGTCAAGTTGGTTTGGTAGGTTTCTCCATTGGGTAGCTCATGTGATGATGTGCTTCCGTGAGCAGGAGGATTAGTCCGAAGTGACTCTATCTTGTAGTATATACTAAAGGATTTGAAGCTTCAGAATTTTTTCCACTTTACATACTAAAAACTTGATAGTTTCATATTTTGGTGTACTAAAAGAGTATGGATTCATATTTTTCCTCGGTATCGGTTGTATATATATATAAACAATTTTTTTACAAAAATGTGTGTGCATGTGATGTGTTTATACATGAATGGACACCTATTATGTGTTTTGTAATCTTTATACATGTGATCAATCTTAAATGAACATCAATCCATGAGCTAAGTACCAATCCAAAACATAATTAGATAATGAATCAACCACAATATTTATATTTTTTTGGATGTATTGATATGAAATGAACTCAAAATACCTCTCAAGAAGCTGAAATATTTGTAACATTTGAATTAGTAAGGGGTTGCAGATGGTATAGACTCGGTTCAATTGATACACAACTAATTCTAGATCTAAATAAAACCTAATCTAACTCACACCATTTTTTAAAGCTCCAGTTAATAACCCAATCACTGCATGATATTCTCCAATATTATTCGTAGTGACCTAAACAAGTTCCTCCCAAGCTTACTAAATCACTGGTAGGAAAATAAAGTACCCAAGCCGTCGATGCGATATTCAAGGTATGTCGATTAGCACCATTTGTGAAGTTTGAATAGGTGGTCATTTGTTCATTGAAGCATAACACTTTATAAGCAGGCTTACCTAAGACAAATCCTACATTCATACCAAAACAACAATCCAAACTACACACAAAACACTCTATAAACAATATTTACAAGGTATCTATGATAGATAGCCTAGGCATAGTACCTCTTCAGGTAAATTCCATTTTGTGCCTCACCCAAAGGTATCCCATCATATTCTATAAGTTCATAGGATACTTTATCTAAAACGTGACTTACGAAATAAGGCCCATGCCACATGGATTTCAGTTTTCCACCTCCCAATTTATTATGTTTCTAGTCATATGTCAGGACCAAATCACCTTCATTGAAGAGGCAAGGTTAAATGGATCAGTCATATCGAGATTTAATATGTCATTTGTGCACCTCATTTTCTAAGGTTGCATCTCAATGAGTCACCATCGAGTTTGTTCAGATACAAGAACCATTCTTCCTCTATAATGGCATGGGGTAGTAGTTCCACAACAAGTTTCAAAGAAAGAATCTCGCACTCGATAGGAAGAGTAGCCTCCATCCTCTACACCAATTGAAATGGTTTAGAACTCATGGATGTCTTGACGATGGTCCTTTAAGCCCATAATGCAGAAAATAACTATAAATTCCAACTAGAATTAGATCGTACTACCATTCGTTGAAGCATAGTTTTCAATACTTTGTTGATAAATTCAACCTGGCCATTGACCTATGGGTAGTAGGTTGTATAGTTTCCATGACAAAATTGTAGTTTGGGACTTAGTTCCTACATCATCTGGTCTTGAAAATGTGAACCATGATCATTTATGGTGTCTTGTGGGACTCTGAACCTAGTGATTATGTGGTTAGAAAGAAAAAGGGAAACAATTTTTCCATCTTCAGCATATGTAGGCATAGCCTCAGCCCATTTTGTGAAATAATCCATGGCTACTATGATGAAACCATGCCCTCTACTGAGGTAGGATTACAATCCATGAAATCAATGCCCCATTTCGTGAAAGGACCTACAACAATGATGGGATGTAATGGAGTGGGGTGGGTGCACTTTTTATTGGAAAATATGGTAGGGTGGCCATTTGTTTGTAGCTTCCATACAATATTTGAATATTGAGGGCCAAAAGTACCCAACGCATAGGATTTTATTGGAAATTTCCATCCTAGAAAGATAACCACCACAATCTCTAGAGTGACAGTCATTCAACACTAATTTAGCTTCCTCATGCGTTAAGAAACGATGCAAAATTGAATCAACACCATGATGGTACAATGTATCATTCATGATAAGATAGTACTTGGCATGATGACGAATATGATGACATTTGAATCGGGTTGTTCTTTGGTGAAAGCATTGAGTTTGGATATATAAAATCAAATCTCTATACCAAGGATCAAACATTCTAATGAGGAACAAGGATTCATTAGGAAATGAATCAAAGGTCTGTGTTTCCTCATTAATGCAGGGAAGATCACACATTAGTTCTACAAAGACTAGAGACTTCTTTGAACTAGATTTTGCAAATTATAGCTCAGGTTCTTAAAGAATTACAATCCACTGAGAGTATTATCCCCCAAGTACTTGACAAGTCAAGCTGTAATACAGGGAGTTAGAATATGCATAGACAGTAGTTGTGCATAGCAGAATGTAAAGACGAAACTTCTAGACTGCGATGACTATAGCCAAAGATAACTTCTCAACATGTGAGAAACGTGTTTCAGAGTCAAGAAGACTCTTAATTAGGTAATAAATCGCATGTTCTTGGTTTTTTTCAATAGTTTGAACTAGCACCATGTCAATGGTAGTTAAAAATGCAGCCACATACAAGGAATAATCCTTAGTATAATCCGAAGGTTGCAACACATGCGTGTGTCTAATAGCGTGTTTGAGAATGTCAAAGGAATGTTGTGCAGCGTTGTCCCAAACAAAGGGTGTATCCTTTTTGAACAAATTCATAAAACCATGTGTCTTCTTGACATCGTTGCATACAAAATGACGCAAAAAAATTTCCTTCGCTTGCAAACTTTGAAGTTCAGTAACATTGATAGGTGGGGGTAGGGCCAAAATGGCTTCAATCTTCAATGGATCTATATGGATTCCATCCTTGGAAACACTGAATCCAATCAATCATCCCATCTCAATAAAAAAAACACATTTGTGTGGATTCAACTGAATGTTGTAATGGCGGAACCTGAGAAAAATGGCTCTCAAATGGTCAACGTGTTCTCGATGATGCGAATGAGTAGGTAGATCATCAAGGTACAATTCCACAATATGTTTAATGTCATGGAAAGAATAAGACATGGTGCGTGGAAATGTAGCGCTAGCATTTTTAAGACCAAAAGGAAATTTTCTATAGGTAAAGGTCCCCCATGTGAAAACAAAGGTCGTCGTATGTTGATTGGAAGGGAGTATCTCTATCTGATTATAGATGGAAAAACCATCCATAAATGAAAATATGACGCTTCCAGAATAGTTATCGATAATTTGATCGATGTCCGAAGTAGGGAAATTATCCTTCATACAAACCCTATTAAGGTCTCTTAAATCGATACAAGCCCTAATTAAACCCTACTTTTTGGTCACATGAACAATATTAGAAACCCATACCATCAGCAGCAAAGGGTAGATGAACCTAGCCCTGAGAAGTTTTCCCTATTCTTCCTTAATTCCCGCTACTTTTCATGGATGTACTTGACATAGTTTCTGAAAAACTGACTTGGAGTCAAGGTATGTCCTGATATCATAATGACGATCGAAGGATCTATACCTAGAATTTATTCATAATGTTCCAAGTGAAAACATATCTAAATTCCCTAAAAAGGGTCGTATAAGATTCAATTCTTGAAGAAGAATAGTTCTGTCCCAAGTGAATGTGCTAAAAAACTCCAGGTTTCACTGATATGTCAACCAAAGTGGTCTTAGTAATATTACTCAGATTACCCTCGGACTCAACATTGTGAATCAGTACTAACAACTGAGGAGTAGTTACTATATCATATTAAATCAACGACTAAAAGTGATCTTATACCAACTGGTAATTGGGAAGAAAATAATATTGATGTTGATGATATTTCCAAGGAATCTCATCTAAATACATGAATTCCATAATGGATTCATCCGATGGAAGAGGTTGCAAAATATAATCTACAGATGGGGGGGGAATCTAACCAGTATGGTAGATGGTAAGGGTATGGAACCACTATAAGGTGATCATTAATGCTAGGGTCATCATAGGTGTATTGGATCTCCTAGTAAATATCTGTGGAGGGACTTAAGGGTGTTGAATCAACAATTGATTTCCCTTTAGTCGAGGTGTAATGACTTGTCATGGAGATCATATTCACAGATGCGACCTACGAAGGTGGAGGAGGACTTTTCAATGGAAAGACTCCCATAAGAGAGGAATATTTAAGAAGGAATAATCCTATGTTCTGATACTGCAGAGCTGAAGAGGCTAGGAGTGGGACATTTTTCATAGAATTAACATTCGTTGCTAGAGAACAAAAATTTAACTAATCAACAGTAACAATATTCCCTTCGAATGGAAATTATACCACATGAAATATGGATGATTCCACCACCTACATCATGTAGAACCAATTCCTACTTAGGAGGATATTGTAATCTAAAGGAGCATCGACAACCTCAACATGGTTGGACATTGATTTCCCCCCTAGTTTGATCAATAGAGAGAACAGTAATCCATAGGGTTGAAAACCACGACCATAAAATGATTTCAATGTTGTAGGTGAATGGTTAATTTCACTGGATCCTATATCTCTCTATTAGGATAGATACATGACCAAGTTCGAGGCACCTTCATCCAAAACAATACAATGGAATTTCTTCCCAATAACTTTAGTGGACAGTTGAGAAGCTAACTAATGGGAGAGACTCAACTTAAATTCATCTAATTTAAAGGCAATGACATTTTTATTGTTAGGATCCATAGCTCCAAGAACCGGCAATAGATTATTCCTCTGTTTAGGACATGTTTGGAGTAATTTGAGGGAAGATATAGCACATGGTGCCTCAGCGAGATCTTCCACTACATTTTAGTATTGGGAGGAACGTGCGCTAGGATTAAATAATTATTTATGGATTTTACTCTTGAGTGGATAGAGGACTACTTCAAGAATAGGTTTCTCAATTAGAATATCATTTGTAGGACGAGGAATGGAACTTGTAGGTTTATCAACTAGAGTGTTATCGTTCTTTTCTATTGAGGAGGGTCATAACTCTGGGATTGAGGGGTAATATTGACAGACTTACTAAACATCATTTTCAATTCATTAATGGAAGACAAGGAAGACCCATGCAAGGATTGATGGTCAATCAATTTCTATTGGGTATGGAAAGGATCAGTCAAAACTATCGAGGTGGAAGTGTTTTTTCATAAATTTTCCAATATCCTCATGATGAGGACATTCCTTGGTGAAATGGTCACATCCACATATAAGGAAGGGGAATTTTACCTTTATCTTATTTCGATATTCCACATTTGTAGTTTGTGTTTTATTATATTCCTGTTGATTCGTATATTTCTTGGATTTATTTCTTCCTTTCTTATTTGTTCCTGAAGACTCTGAGGATTGAACCTCTTTCACTTCACTAGAAACAATAGGAGTAGAAGAAGACTTGGGATTGGAAACAATCTAGCTAGTGGGTGAAGCAGGTTGGATTTTTCTCTTCATGGATTTGGTCTTCGACCATTTCTAGACATAACTGAGTATGCCATTGGCAGGTGGTTTTGTCGAACGGCTTGAAGGGTCTGAAATAGGATGAGGATTATTCAAAATCAAAGTGTACAAAGTTCCCAACTGGGAATAAACCAAGTCTAAGTATTGAGCATAGATAATATCTTACTATTTGTTAACAACACCTCACATGGAAATATCCCTGGCAATGGGTGGAAGTAATGACTTAGTAAACCAATCAGCAAGTAACTGATCGGCAATGGGATCATTAATTAATTTACATATTCATCTTCACTCATGTATATTATCTGATATATGGGTATACATGGTCTAGAAAATTGATGTTAACATATCTATACCCATTTTATATATGATTGGTAACTAAAAATGCATTAAAAAGGCCATTACTAGAGTGTTTAAATCCCAAAAGGAATGTTGAGTTAATTCTATGAACCATTTAGTGGCAGTCCCAGTGAGAGTTCTTTGAAAAAGTCACAAATGGATACAGCCATCCATTAGAGTATTCAATGAACACCACAAACGATAAGTAATCACGTGAATTTTGGGGTCCTCATTAGGTTTACCATCGAATTTCATTATATCTAAAGGTAACTTTATAGGAATAGTTGGCCATGAAGGATCATGGTGAATAGGGCCGTTAATCAATCGTGACAAATTTGGTAGATCGAGCACAACCAGAAATGGTCCTCTAGCTAGTACTCCATATGGTGGACCCCTAGGTGGTGGGCCTCCATATGGTGGGCCTTTAGGTGGTGGATCTTCATGTGGTGCAACTTCAGATGTTGGACCTCCAGGTGTCCCCCAAGGAGATCCTCTAGGTGAACCTCCAAACAAATTTAAAACTGGCCTCCTGAATGTGGGGATATTCATCCAATTAGGTTTCCCCCATGGGGTATTAGTATTATCAGGATAAGGGATCCTAGGTTAAAAATTTCCTAAGGTAATTAGTTGATAATTTTGATTAACCATTGCAGGTTAATTCCCTAGGTAATTATAACCCCATGTAGGTTTATTAGACATAGTTTGTACCCATGATGGTTACCCTCTAATGGAGGAATAGATAACCACATTTGCAGTCATGGAAGGTGCACTGACTACTGGAATCCCTAAATCAACACTCTGCCCAATATTTGAACTAGTTCTCCCGGTCCTTGAAACAACTTGTGTCGAGGATTTCCCCTCGGTCATGGAATTTATAAGAGAATTTGAAACAGGTGGAATATTTTGACGAGATAGGGTCAGGATGGAAGGTTGACCTAGGTCATAAGAAACTACATTTTGAATTGGTATTCCTGATACATTGTTAATATGAGACCAAACAGGAGCATGGTATTCATGACTAGTTTTTTCTGAATGGATAGATAAGGGATATAAACTTCTCCTTCTTATTTTCTCCCCCAATATACATAAGAAATCCATAGAATAATGAATTGGTCCAAGGATTTCATAATTTGGGGTAAATCTTAGATATCGTGGGGTGTGGTGTATGATAAAGTAGTATAATCGTATTCATAAATGATTTTTCCTAAGGAAGTCTCCCAAAATGTAGCAGTTAGACCAAATTCTGATGCTATAGGGTCATCTCATGGCTGGGAAAATACCAAATCTCTTGCACCTGAATGGATTTCCATAGGAAAGTGAAATCTTGATTCATGTGAAGAGGGAATTTGAACCACTACTGGAGTAGGGGTAGATGGATTTTCATAGGAAGAATACTCCTCCCTAGATTCAGTAACCAAAATTCCCTCTACATGTGGATCAACCAATGATAGGTTGGTCCATGGTTTCCCCTTTTCTTTCTTCTGTGGTGGGAGGAATTTTAGGTGGTAAGACCATGCAGCCTATGATATCTCTTCACGGGTGGATCGTTCAAATTGTTGACTAAAATATTATACTATAAAGGTCTTCTAGTCAAAAATACCACACGCAAAAATTCCTACACAAGCTAAGTTCACAAGAAAACTTAAGTGATCATAGGGTTTGAAAAGTTAGATCCTCAGTAGGAGTGTCAAGTTGTCACAAGTTGCAATATACCATAGGGTCCAATAGTAAAATGCAACAAGGAGGATTGGGACTTCCCTTACCTAAATACCCAACTACCTAGACGACACGTGCATAATAGCTCCCAGATTGTTGTTCTCAGTGTATTACTTCAACAATACAGCAAAAAGGATTTTCTCAGTTGGTATAGGTTCCTAGAAGGGTCTCCCAATATACTCAAGATATGTGGGAGCTCAAATACGTGTTAGTGTTTTATTATGCACAATCGTTTGAAAGGGCCCTTCCAATATACTATCGAGTACATGAAGAATCTTTTGATATACCTGAAAGGTATGTGAAAATCCGTTCGATATACCAATTGGTATGTGGAAGAACCATACAGTACCCGAGATGTAGTGCATGCAAGAAATGACAGCTTGTATGTTTGTAGACACTGGAACATGTCTTCTAACTTATCACTCAAATTTCTAAGAATTTTAACCTAAGCTACCATTTGATTTTATCTTTGACGGTTACTAAACTTTTATAGAGTATGTAGTAATTTCAAAACTAGTATTATAAATGAAATGTAACTTTTTTTCAATAAATCCTAGCTAGAGTAAAGGAGAGATCTTTCCCTTTCAAACAATAAATGAAAACACCATGCAACTTTCATAACTCATCCTTCAAACTTCGAAAAATTTTAGACACACAAAATATCTTGATGCTTAACCTAAAGAGATTTCTAACATAAAAAGGAAGAACTTCCCTCATGCTTTAACTTCTATGTTTTTCACAATCGAAACTCAAAACTAACAACTACTACTCTATGTTGGAGACATTTACCCAGCATACACACTTAATTTGGTTAATTTGGCCTTGTTAAAGCACTATCCTAAGTTTTATTAACCTAATCGGCATCAGATGAGCACACTATGACATCAGCATGAGCACACCCATGTGTACCTTCAGTCAAGGAGGCCATCTAATCATTCTCCTTCATTCGGGGAGGTTAACTATGCTTCCTCCTTCAAACAGGGAGCATTCCGGGGGTGGTCTGAGTGTCATAAATGCACCTAATTGCTAAGTGATTGTTAGAATCAATTAAGCTAAGTGGTGAAGGTGCCTCCATTCATTATATTGATTATTTTTATTAATATTTATGAACTGGAGTCAACTAGGACGCCTCCAACCACCTCTGATGACTAGTTTGACTTCAATTAACCTCATCGGGGTTCATTAGAGTTAATGATACACTACCACTTTTTGGTTGGCATGCAGTGACATGTGTCTGAGCTACTTTTAGTTAGACTCAGTCATCCATTGCACTTTGACTTCAATTAGGCTTCAGTTGAGTCAATCTGGACTTGATCAGTGGGTTAACACAGTGTGTTTATTGTGGCTTACATTCAGTTAAGATACACCCATTCATTAAATTCTAATGAACTCCTTGGGAATTCGAATTTTCTTGGAATTCATGCACCTTGCATGATCATTGTATTGTATTATTCATTCTTTATTGATTATACAGAGCTTCTACTCCAATTACAACACCATTATGCCATTTTCATGTTTAATTGTCTGAAATCTTTTATGAGACTGTGTTTTAGTCCCTAGATCGCTGTGACAGATTAATATGGTATCAGAGATCACGGTGGGATGAAGCTCAGATCTCTCAAAAACAAGTTTTTTGACAGATCTTGCATGAAAAATTGAGCAAATCCAAAATTCCAGCACTACACCAGAAGCAAATTCTTACCACTTAATACCCTAAGTTAAGGAATTGTTGATCAATATTGCTTGATCAACTATGTTGGGTGTGATGAAAGCCTAAAATGTGCAAGCTGTTTGACCTTATGGTGCCCCTTTTGTTTTGATTTGTAGGTTTTAATAGGTGAAATCATTCGCTACAGCAGTTTGAGATGGCTTCTTTCATCGAACTCTTGACTTCGTTCAATTTCCATTCATGGAAAGGAGATATGGAGATCCAGCTACGTGCCAGAGGACTGTATCGGGTCACTATGGACATTGAAGAAGAGCCTACTCATGTGACAGACAAAGCTATATTCTTGAACAAGAAAGGTGAAGCATTCGGATTCTTGTGCCTCTCTATTTCCTGGGATCTTCTTTTCCATCTCTCGGGATTGAAGACTCCAAAGGAAATTTGGGACAAATTGGACACCCTGTATGTAAAAAAGGATGATTTGAGAGTATACCAGCTTGAAAACAGGTTGATGTCTCTCCAACCTTCCAATTTCGAGACCTTAAATTATTTTTTCACAAAGTTCAAGCACATTGTCTTACTGTTGAAGCAGTGTAAGGTGGAGAAGGAGGATGATCAGCTCATCCTCACCATTCTCTCCAAACTTGGAGTTGATTATTCAGTGTTTGTCTCTACATTCCATGCAGGGAACCTCACAACCCCTACATGGAAGATGCCTTCAATCAATGCCTTCATTGAGTCCCTAACAAGTGAACATGATAAGCTTGTCCATACAAGGATCATCATATCCTCTTGTGATCAAGCCCTCTATGTTTCGGGGCCCAAATATCTGAAGGGTAAAGGAAAGTAGCAGAAGAACCCAAAAACCAAATTCAAAGCTCCTAATCCTAAAGTTGAAAACCAGTAGCATGAAGAGCCTTCCGACTCAAAGAAGAATAAAAGCAAAGGGCATCATGGAAAGGAAAAAGTCAAGTGTTCATACCTCGAGAAAGGATTCCACCCTAAACATGCCTCCATGAAAAAGAAACTTGATGAAGCTACTTCTCCTCTTGAGAAAAATCACATCAATCTTCTGGAAATATTTCGGAGGAGAGATCAGCAAGATCGGGAACTAAAACATGAAAGAGATCATTCTCTCATGGAAATCACTTCAAAGTCCAAATCCCTTTTGATAGATTCTGGAGCTTCAAATCACATGATGGCTGAAAGAGACTCTTTCTCATCTTTGAATACCAGCAATTCCATTCCCATCCACATGGGAGATGACTCCACAATCATATCCGAAGGACAAGGTACTGTAGATCTTGAGAATGGTTATTTTTGTAATGTTCTGTATGTACCATCTCTTGCATCAAACCTCATAAGTGTTTATCAAATGACACATATGGGAGTGCCCAAGAGAGTCTCCTTTATCCCAGAGGATGTAGAGATCACAGAACTTGCATCCGGAAAACTTGTAGCAAAAGGCCTTGCAAACCATCATGAAAAAGCTTTCTGACTCATGGAAATGAGGTTAGTAGACTGTGGAATGAGAGGTTTGACCACCTGAACTTTAAGAAATTGCAAAAATTATAGAATAATTCTATGGTTGAATGCCTCCTAGTCATCAAAGCTACCACCAAAATTTGCAAGGGATGTGTTGTTGGCAAGCATCCTGAGCATAATTTTGATCTGGGGAAGGAAAGACAAGCATCATGCATCTTTGGACTGATACATTCTAATATCAGTGATCCCATGCCTACCACATCCATGAATGGATCAAGGTATGTTCTCACTTTCATTAATGGCTTTCCAGATAGACATGGTTCTTTTTTATCAAAAAGAAGTTGGAAGTCTTGGAAAAATTCACTGAATTGAAGGATTTGATTAAGAATGCATCTGGAAAAAAGATCAAGATTTTGAGATCTGAAAATGGTAGGGAGTATATCAGTAATGATTTATTGCATATATGTTCCCAAATTGGTATTCACATCCAACATTCAGTCCCCTACACTCCCCAGCAGAACGGTGTAGCGGAGAGGAAGAATCAGTCTCTCAAGGAGATGACCACTTGTATGCTGGAATCAAATAAGTTGCCTGCAAAGTTGTGGGCTGAATCCATGCATGCTGTAGCATATATTTAGAATAGAGTGCCACACTCATCCATGAAATGGAAGACCCCTTTCAAAGCATATTTCTGACACAAGCCAAATGTGTCGAATCTGAGGGTGTTTGGGTCCACTGCATGGGCCCAAATTCCGCTTGATAAAAGGAAGGCTTTGTAACCACAAAGAATCGAATGTATATTTATTGGATATCATAATGAATCTAAATATTTCAAGCTTCTAGATATCAGAACAAAAAATATCGTCATTGAAAGGAATGTCATGTTTGATGATCCTCTTCAAGAGGTAGAACTAGTGAAGGAGAAAACTGTTGAATTTCCTTCCTATTCTACTGAATATTTGGATGATGGAATTGGGGGTGATGACCCTGATTTGGATCCTATAATTTCTGATATTAGTGAATAGAAAACATCAGATGCTAAATCAGAACCTGAAGTACAAATTCATCTCCCAACTTGGGCTAAACAGAGACTCTCCTCCACAGGTGATAACATTGGAAATCCGAATGATCCAAGGAGAACCCGATCTGATTTCCAAAGAGCAGGTATTATGCTCTCTTGTCCTGATTATTTTCTGTTCAAATATTGTTATTTAATGATAATTTTAGATCTTAATTCTTACTACCATTCTTGGAAGGATCCAATATGGCAAGATTCCATGGACGAAGAGATGAATTCTCTTCAGAAAAACACTAATTGGGAGCTAGTTTCTCTTCCTCCGGGGAGGAAATTGGTTCAATGCAAGTGGGTGTTTCAGAATACGGTTACTGCTGATGGAACAACCTAAAAATATAAGGCAATGCTGGTAGAAAAAAATTTCTCCTAGGTCCAAGTTGTGGACTACCATGAGACTTTTGCACCGGTTGCAAAAATGGACTCCATCCGCCTAGTTTTGGCAATTTCTGCATCTAAGCACTGGGAAGTGCATCATATGGATGTTAAGTCTATCTTTCTGCATGGAGATATTCATGAGGAGATATACATGAAGCATCCTGAGGGCTACATTTCTGATCCATATTTTTTTTTCAAACTAAAGAAGTCACTATACGGGTTAAAATAGGCCCCAAGAGAGTGGTATTCCAAGATGGATGCCTTCCTTCTCTTGCAAAACTTCCAAAGGTGTAAATCAGATCCGAATGTGTATATACAGCAGTATGATGCTAATTTGATTATTATTGTTTTATATGTTGATTAATTACTGATTACAGGTAGCACATTTACTTCTATTTCATTTATCAAAACCGCTCTCCACAATGTATTTGAAATGAGCAATTTGGGGCTCTTAAAGCAATTTATGGGGCTCAAAATTGAGAAAAATATTGATGGGATAATGGTCACTTAGTCCAAATACATATCATACCTGTTATTAAATTTTAACTGTTAGAATAATCAACCCATAGTTAGCTACCGTAGACATTAATTTCATTGTTTTTGTCTTATTTTCCTAGTTCATGTGTCCCACCTTGTGCAAGTTGTCATTTACCTATCCATAGTGGTCAAAATTGCCTTATTTGACTCATGTAGCGCTTGGGAAACCTCAAGGAATAAAATCTTCTTTATTCTTGGCCTCCTAGGTGCCCTTCTGTTTTTTCTGCTTTATTCCCTGCTTTTTCAGTGTTTTAAGGCAAATGGAAAAGCTTGACTAGGTGAGGTTGACTAGTTTTTTGTCCTACACATCCTCCACTCTTTTCTCCTTGTAAAATCATGTATGAGTAGTCATTCCATCACTCTTTAGCTTTCCTAAGCACTTTTTCCAATTCGTGAGCTCCATGACTGATTTGGGATCAGCTTTTTGCACCTATGGGGGATTTGCTTAATTTTAGTAAGCCTGTTTTATGCTAGATTTGAATTGATCCTCATGCATTAGAATCCATTATGTAATTATTTAATGATGCAACCTATTATGTTATAGGGTTGGATATTGTACACTTATTCAATACAGTTTAGTGTTCAGCTCATTATTCAGTCTCTTTTGTGAGTGATTTTACATGTTCAATTGATAATTGTTGTGAGTAAAATTAATCTATCACCGGGTTCAATTTCCACATGGTATCAGAGCCATTGTATATCTATTTCTCTCTTTCAAAATTGTTTTTCAAGTTCGACATCAGTGACTGGGAGCCTTCTACTGACAGTCGGGACAAATTTCTAAGCTATGGATCAATCTCAGAAGATCATCTTGACTCCCTTCAATTTCTTTGAATGGAAAGTAGAGATGGAGATACTGTTGAGAGAAAAAGGCCTCTACAGGGTGACTATGGCAACAGAAGCAGATCCCAATGCAGCTGCAGAGAAGATTAAATGGCACAACAGGAGGGATGAGGCCTATGGTCTCATGTGTCTGAGTATTTCCAGAGACCTCCTTTTCCATCTTGATGGATTGACATCACCGAATGAAGTATGGGAGAATCTTACTGATCTTTTTGGAAAGACAGATGAGATGAGGGGACATCAAATCTAAAATGAGTTGATTTCCCTGAGTCCCAATAGCTTTGAATCTCTGCAACTCTATTTCTCCAAGTTCAAAGCACTTGTTTTGCAGCTGAAATAGTGTGGGATCGAAAAGAAGGATGATCAGCTGGTCTTGGCCATTCTCTCGAATCTTGGCCCTGACTATTCAGTGTTTGTTTCGACCTTCTATGCCACAAAACTGATAGCTCGAACTTGGAAGATGCCTAGCCTTGCATATTTCATGGAATCTCTCACACAAGAATAGGACAAGCTGGTGATGATGGGAACCATCAAACCATCCAAAGATCAAGCTCTGATTGCTGGAGATTCGAAGGTGGATTCAAAAAGAAAAAAGAAAGCTAAAAATCCACCTGAACAAAAGAGAGACAAGAAACAGTCTCCGGAGGAGCCACAAGGTTCCAAGAAGAACTACCAGAAGAAGAAGAATAAAGGTGAAATGAGCAAGTGCGCATACTGCAATAAGGGCAATCACACTGAAAGCTCTTGTATGAATAAGCAAATAGACATGCTGACCCAAATCCTAGAGAAGAATGGCATCTCCCTTCCAAACAGCTCAAAGAAGAGAGAAGGAAGATCAAGTTCAGATGACAGAGAGAGAGTTCATGCATTGGTTGCTAGCACATCAAGCTCACCCAGTTTTATCATTGATTCTGGAGCTTCTAGACACATGGTTTCGACCAAGGAGGCATTCTCCTCACTTGACATGTTGAAAGGACCACCTATAGTACTGGGAGATGACTCTCTCACTGAAAATTTGGGCAAAGGGAGGATTGAACTTGATCATGGTCAGTTCAGCAATGTGTTGTATGTTCTTGGTCTTGCCTCCAACCTCTTATCAGTGTACCAAATGACTCACACTGGGTCTCCAAAGAAGGTCATATTCTCCCCTGATGAATTTGAGATCACAGAGATCTCAAGTGGTAAATTCATAGAAAAAGGAGTTACGAATCATGCTCAAAAGGTATACATGTTCTCACAATTCCTACCCTACTCAAACCCCTTTGCTCTTCTGATTCATGCTAATGAGGCAAGCAAGATTTGGCATGAAATATTTGGCCACCTAAATTACAAGTATCTTTCTGATCTTAGTGAAAAATAGATGGTCATAGGGTTTCCCAAGATAAAATTTTCCAAAGGAGTCTGCCAAGGTTGTATCCTAGGAAAACACCCAGAGCACAAATTTGAGAGAGCTAGTCATGAGAGAACCTCTACACCCCTCGAGCTGATCCACAATGATGTTTCTAGCCCATTCCCTCATATTTCCATGAGTCAGGCCAAATATGCATTGACTTTCATAGATGACTTTTCCAGGTATTGCTGGGTTTACTTCCTGAAACACAACTTTGAAGTTTTTGGCCTCTTCAAAGTCTTTAAGGCTTTGGTTGAAAACCATTCTGGGAGGAAACTCAAGGTCCTTAGATCTGACAATGGTGGTGAGTATGTCAAGTCTGAGTTTATTAATTATTGTGCAGATGCAGGTATTCAGATGCATCATTCTATCCCTTACACACCACAGCAAAATGGTGTTGCTGAGAGGAAGAACAGATCACTGAAGGAGATGGCAACATGCATGATGGAGGCCAAAACTTTGCCACCAAAGTACTGGGCCAAAGCTATCAACTGTGTAGCCTATATCCAGAATAGGGTGCCTCACAAACAGCTTGATGGTATGACTCCTTTCGAAGCATGGAGTGGGCACAAGCCAAATGTGACCCATTTCAAGATTTTTGGCTCAAGGGCTTGGGCTAGAATTCCAACAGAAAAGAGAAAGGCTTTGCAGCCCCAAAGCCAAGAGTGTCTATTTGTTGGATACTCTAAAGATTCAAAAGGGTACAAACTGATAAATTTGAGCACAAATAAAGCCTTCATCGAAAGGTGTGTTTAGTTTCAAGAAGAACCCCTTGCAGCAGTGGAAGTTGGAGAAACCTCTTCACCACCTGAACCTCTGAAAGTAAGTGAAGAGTTTGTTGAACATACTGATTCTGATTTTTCTGATGGAGATGAGTTTATTGCAGACCCTAATATCCCTACAAGTCCAAAATGGGCAGCCAAGACACTACATGCAGCAGGAGAGCTAGCTGGGGATCCCAATGACCCAAGGAGGACTAGATCTCAATTTGAGAGTGGTCTGTGCATGAAGGATCCTATGTTTGCTGAAAAATGTTGTTTGATGGTGGAATCTGATCCTAAAACATATGAAGAAGCAACAGGAGATCCAATATGGGAAGCATCCATGAAGGAAGAGTTCAGCTCACTCCAGAAGAGCAACACATGGGAGCTAGTGGATCTTCCCCCAGGGACGAAGTTAGTTTAGTGTAAGTGGGTCTACAAGACCAAATTTGCTGCTGATGGTTCACCACTGAAGTACAAGGCCAGATTGGTAGCCAAGGGCTACTCACAGGTTCATGGGATAGATTACAAAGAGACCTTTTCCCTAGTGGCAAAGATGGATTCCATCAGGCTAGCCCTAGCCATTGCAGCCTCAAAGCAATGGGAGGTACAACACATGGATGTAAAATGTGCCTTCCTGAATGGAGATCTCACTGAAGAGATATATATGCATCAGCCTCAAGGTTTTTCTACTAACCCTTCTCTTGTGTGCAGGTTGAGAAAGTCATTGTATGGGCTAAAGAAAGCCCCAGGGCTTGGTATGCCAAGATCGATAGCTTCTTGCTATCACTGAATTTTGTTCGGTGCAAATCAGATCCAAATGTCTATTTGAAGTTAATTAATGGTTCATTAATGATCATTGTGTTATATGTTTATGACCTCCTCATTACAGGAAGCTCAAAGGATGAGATTGCTTCCTTAAAGGGTGCAATGAACCAAGCCTTCTCCATGACAGATTTGGGGCTCTTAAGTCAATTTTTGGGGCTTGAGATTGCTCAAACCAAAGCTGGAATCAAGGTGCACTAGTCCAAGTATGCATTGGATTTGCTGAGAAAATTCAAAATGAAGGATTGCAAAGCAAGCAAAACTCCTTTCCTTTCAGGAGTGAAGCTGGAAGAAGTTGATTCTTCACCTATGGTAAACAATACACTGTATAGGAAATTGATTGGATGTTTGTTGTATCTGACACATACTAGACCTGATATTTCTTATGCAGTAAGTGTGGCTTCTAGATACATGGATCAGCCTCATGATATCCATTGGAAAGCAGCCAAAAGGATCCTTAACTTTGTTCAGGGAACAAGGACACATGGGATCTTCTATAAAGCAAAATCTGATCTTGATTTGATTGGATTTACTGACAGTGATTGGGCAGGTGATAGCACAGATAGAAAGTCCACATCAGGATATGTGTTCATTCTTGCAGAAGGGCCAATCAGCTGGTCAAGCAAGAAACATAGTGCCATTGCACTCTCATCTACAGAAGCAGAGTACAGAGGAGTTGTTAATGAAGCAACTCAATGTTTATGGTTGAAGGGATTACTTGGAGAGTGTGGCTTCGAATCAGAGTACTCAACTACCATCTACTATGATAACCAGAGTACCATTCAAATCTGCAAAGATCCAGTTCAGAAGCAGAGAACCAAACACATTGAGATCCATATGCACGACATCAGAGAGCTTGTGCGTG